>RJVU01060737.1:981701-1007403 GCA_003731715.1 Anabarilius grahami
AGTTTATTTCTTTGTTGTTATTTTATTATGTTGCACCCAACTTGTACAATTACCTTTTTATTTATATATTTTATATATAAAAATATTTTTGATATTGGCACGAATTTAATAAAAGGTTAGGCGTTTTGCTAGTCAGTGTTCTCCGAACTCCGATTATAATGGCGAATTATTTGCTTGGTTAAGGAATAATTGACAACTGGCAGATGAATTATTAGAAAAATATTGCACACATGATGATGTGGTAATGCGGCCATGACGCGAAGCAGACCTCGGTGTGCATTATTTTTCTATAATATAACGACCTGTCGTCAGTTATTCCTATAACCTATACAGGCCTATATCAGGTTGTCTGGAGGCAAATGCTTGCGTTTCCTCTCACAGACACACGAGGGCAGCAGATATCTTTCAATATCTGTCTTTGATTAAAAAAAAAAGTGTAAAACTGTTTTACAAGCCATGTCAGTTCAGTTTTATGTTGTCCAGTAAATTCATAATGCAACAGTTACATTAATTAATAAATCCACCTAATATAATTTTAATTAAACATTAAAACGTTATTACCAAAAGTCAAAACATGAACCTAAGGTAAGACTAAATAATGTAAGTATGCTGCATTATATAAAATAATAATAATGATAATAATATTAATACAAAAAAATAGCTGGTTAAAGTTTATTATTATTATTATTAGAGAAAATAAAGAAATACAGAATTAAATGCAAAATAATTCAAAATCAGATACTCTTTCTAAATTTACACTTGTGTATAAATTGTCTCTCATAATGTGTAAAACCAAGAATAACATATTGCCTAACATTTCCATGAGATTTCAGGAATCCACAAAACTATAAAATGAGATTCTTAGTATATATAATTTACATTTACATTTACATTTATGCATTTGGCAGACGCTTTTATCCAAAGCGACTTACATTGCATTATACTATACATTTGTATCTGAGTATGTGCAATCCCTGGGATCAAACCCATGACCTTTGGCATTGCTAGTGCCACGCTCTAACCACTGAGCTACATAATACCAAAGTAAATGATCATATATTTAATTTGGAGACAACGGAACAAGCAATTTACATAAAAAAATAAAATAATCAGAAATAAACATTTGTCTTTTCTATTGTAAATAAAAACATATTCTGATCAGCACAAGCATCCATCAGCACAAGGACATTGTGATCTCGTCACATCCGCCAGAGGGCGCTGGTTTTCAAAGCATGCGCCTTTGGCATCTACAGACAGAAAGGACAATGTGTTTGTTAGTATGTGTTTGTCAGAGTCACAGGTCATTAGAAACAACACAACACCGCAGCAGCGATTCACAGCTGAACCGAGAGGAACTTTGTAATAAATAATCGGAGAAGTTCGAGAAGCATCAAGCGAAGAAGTCAAACAGGAACAATAAGAGCTGCGTGTGGCTGACTCATGCGGACTTTACTCCGCGAGGCGAACAAAGATCCGCAGCAGTGCTGTCGCGTTATTCTGGCATGATCTGCGCTGATCTGACGGGGTTATTCGTTTAAAAGTCTCGAGGATGACGAGCACACTCGTACGGATCCTGATCGCTCTCGGTAAGAGACTCTTATGACTGATTCCTATCAGGGAAAAGAAACGCGGTTTTGTTTACAAAGTGTTTATTGTGTGAACTTTCAGTTCAGTACAGAAGAATGCCTCGAAACCTCAGAGCAGGTCACTTCAGTCCTGAAGCCTAGAACACTTTTGCACTAACATAAAGTATCATGGGAATAATATGATTTTTGGACATGGTAAGTTATTATGGCAGTGCCCTATTGTTTTTTGGACATCATGTAGCAAAGCAAGCAAGCAAATTTTATTTATATAGCACTTTTCTAAACAATTCAAAGTGCTTGACAAGGAATACAAGGATACAGCAGTTAATACAATTAAAAAGAACAATTAAAAAGTCAAATAGACCCATTAAGATACATAAAGAAAATAAAATTTGTAAAAATCAAAATATGAAAAATAAAATGCAACATTATAAACAAAGCAAACACAAAATATAAAAAGGTTTTATAAGATTTTACAGGAAGGCCAGACTAAGAAGATACGTTTTTAATTTAGATTTAAAGCTATTGATGTTTTCCGCACATCTTATGTTCTCTGGAAGGTTGATCCAGAGGTGAGGAGCATAACATAATCATGAGCATAATCATATTTGAAAGATAGTCTGGAGCAAATCCGTGCAATGCCTTATAAACTAATAAAAGAATTTTAAAAACAATACGAAAACTAACAGGTAACCAGTGTAATGACTTTAATACTGGTGTAGGACCATGGTATTGTTGAAACACATTAAAGTTGCATGTAAACAATATGTTTTTTGGATATGGTAATCATTCAGTTCTTTTTTGTTGATTATTTATTAAAGCTAACTGATATAAATGTCACCTTAACTTGATTTTTTTAGGTTTAAGATATTGTTTTACCTTTATCCCAGACACATTTTCTTTCTTAAACATGGAAAATCATTACAAAAATATGAAATATTGTATCCTTAACTTTATAATCTGAACAAAAAGTGAAATAATTATAAGCCGTTTCAATATTTATTCTGCCAAAATCATTTTCTTTCAATAAAAGCTGTCTCTTACTTGTGACATCATATTCAACACATATTTGCATGTTTATATACAGATGCAGGCTGTTTTACACACCTTCAGTAGGTGATGGTTAAAGGGTTAGATCACACTAAATTGACATTTCTGTCATTAATTACTCGATTTCATGTCGTTGCAAACCCGTAAGACCTTCGTTCATCTTCAGAACACAAATTAAGATATTTTTGATGAAATCTGAGAGCTTTCTCACCCTCCATTGACAGTCTACGCAACTACGTTGATGCTTCAAAAAGTTCATAAAGAGATCGTAAAACTAATCCATATGAATTGTGTGGTTTAGTCAAAATTTTCTGAAGATTAACGAAAGTCTTACGGATTTGGAACGACATGAGAGTGAGGAATTAATGACAGAATTTTTATTATTGGGGGAACTAACACAGTCAAAATAAAACGTTGAGAATAAACTCATTACATTTTGAGAATAAAGTTGTGTTTCGAGGAAAAAAATCGTTAAAATTTTGCGAAAAAACGAAAAATGTTGAGAATAAAGTCGTGTTTCGAGGAAAAAACTTGTTAAATTTCGAGAAAAAACTCAATAAAATGTTGAGAATAAAGTCGTGTTTCGAGGAAAAAACTCGTAAAATTTTGCAAAAAAACTCAATAAAATGTTGAGATTAAGCTCATTCAATTTTGAGAAAAAACTAAATTAAATATTGAGAATAAAGTCGTGTTTCGAGGAAAAAACTCGATAAATTTCGAGAAAAAACTCAAAATGTTGAGAATAAAGTCGTGTTTCGAGGAAAAAAATTGTTAAATTTCGAGAAAAAACTCAAAATGTTGAGAATAAAGTCGTGTTTCGAGGAAAAAACTTGTTAAATTTCGAGAAAAAACTCAATAAAATGTTGAGAATAAAGTCGTGTTTCGAGGAAAAAACTCGTAAAATTTTGCAAAAAAACTTAATAAAATGTTGAGATTAAGCTCATTCAATTTTGAGAAAAAACTAAATTAAATATTGAGAATAAAGTCGTGTTTCGAGGAAAAAACTCGATACATTTCGAGAAAAAACTCAAAATGTTGAGAATAAAGTCGTGTTTCGAGGAAAAAACTTGTTAAATTTCGAGAAAAAACTCAAAATGTTGAGAATAAAGTCGTGTTTCGAGGAAAAAACTTGTTAAATTTCGAGAAAAAACTCAATAAAATGTTGAGAATAAGCTCATTAAATTGAGAATAAAGTCGTGTTTCAAGAAAAAACTTGTTAAATTTCAAGAAAAAAGTCTAATTAAAATATTGAGAATAAACTGCATAAAATTTGAGAAAAAAGTCATAACATTTCAGAATAAAGTCGCGTTTCGAGGAAAAACGCGTACAATTTTGAGAATAAAGTCTAAATAAAATGTCAAGAATAAACACGCATTCGATCAGTCATTGCTGATAGAGGACATGACAGAGTTCGATCACTTAGTCAAGCTATATTTTAGGCTTTCTTTCAATAACGATTCTCTCTTCCAACTTTTGCCATATTTTATGTGTATTTGTTCGTTGAAGCTCAAGAAGAGTAGGTCTGTTCCTGCGCTCTCTGTGTGCGCTACAGATGAAGTGCTATGCCGTACACACAAGTTCAGTGCAGAACAGTGAAAGTAATCACCATACAGGCAAAAAATTCACTTCAAGAATGAAAAAAGTGGCGTCGATGTGTTTTACTGTAAATGTGCAAACAGAAACAGAAAGGACAATCTATATTATATCTCTACATAAGCACAGACTTTATTAAATAGCTATACAGAGTAATAAATGTCTGCACACACTCGTCCAGCCTAGGGTAAAGTCATTATGAGTATCTGCACATAGTTTATTAATAAGGTTTGTACAGAATTTGATCTTTTAATAAGCTTTTTTTTTTGTTTTCATTCTTCTAAAAACACCCAGCCGCTTGCAAATTCCCTTTGAAGTTCATATGCTACTTATTATTGGGTTATAATTAGCTAAAGCTGTATTTCATTGTTATTGAAAGAAAGCCTAAAACATAGACATAGCTTGACTGTCATCCAACTCTGTCATGTCCTCTAGGATCAGTATTCAACGAATATGACACTGATCGAATGAGTGTTTATTCTCGACATTTTATTTAGACTTTATTCTTGAAATCTAACAAGTTTATTTTCTCGAAACATAGTACGTTTATTGTCGACATTTTATTTAAACTGTTTTTCTTGAAATTTAACAAGTTTTTTCTTGAAACAATGACTTTATTCTCGACATTTTATTTTGACTTTTTTCTCTAAATTTAACCAGTTTTTTCTCGAAACACAACGACTTTATTCTCAAAATTTAGTGTTTGTTGTTAACATTTTATTTCGACTTTTTTTTCTCAAAATTTAACAAGATTTTTCTCAACGCAATGACTTTATTCTCAAAATTTAATGAGTTTATTCTCAACATTTTATTTAGACTTTTTTTCTCGAAATTTAACAAGTTTTTCCTCTAAACACGACTTTATTCTCAAAATGTAATGTTTATTGTCGACATTTCGACTTTTTTCTCGAAATTTAACAAGTTTTTTTCCTCTAAACACGACTTTATTCTCAAAATTTAATGTTTTGTTGATATTTTATTTCGACTTCTTTTTCGAAATTGAACAACTTTTTCTCGAAACAACAGCTTTATTAAAATTGAATGTTTACTTTTACTTCTCGAGTTTAATCATGCATTATAATGACTTTAATTTCGAGATGGTTTTATTTTTTTATCATTGCTTGGCCCTAATCCTGTTCCGTAGTTTATTGTGTGATGATTTCTATCAGTTTTTCTTATCATTATGACTGTCTCTCAGTTGTGGCATCATATTTACCACACCAAACCGTTTTTGCACCTAAAAAAAAGTTTCTTCAAAAGCATTTTCCAGTCGAGCTGTAATTTTGTCACATGATGCAAAAAGAATTGATTTAATTATATTCAGGAAACAGCTCACATACTCCCGTCTGGAAAGCACAAACACGGACAAGCGGCGTCATACAAACTGCACTGACCAGAATTAACTGTTATATAAAAGGAAATATTCAGCATGAAATATTTTATACATGTGGGTGTTGTTTCTGTTGACATTGAGGAAGCAGTTGTGTGTCACATTTAGGAGAGTTTTCAGCTGGTCTTAAGTTTGAATATGATTTCATGCCTTCAGCTTCCACATCTGTGACTGCTTGAGGTATCAGTTCAACTCTGAAAATAGAAGACAGGAAACGGCTCGTATTGATGGCTAAGGCTGTTATTAGGGTTGACAGATTGCTTGCCAGAGCCAAAATGAAACTGAACGCATATGCTTTCATTGGATTGCACAATGTGCTTTAGGCGGAATAAAGGAAACTGAGTGCTCTTTTAAAGAGCCTGGCAGATTTGTTTGTTTTGGGGCTGGAGCAAAAAATCGATACAGCATAGTAACACGATATTTTTGGGGGGAATATTGTATTGATACACGGACGGCAAGTATCATTCTTTCAGCTCGGGAATTGTGAGTATTGTGGAAATTTTAACGTAAGCTCTTTGCTTATAATGTGGGAGATAATAAATAATCCACTAACCATTCAGAAACGTCCTAAAAGTTGTAACTTCTACCTGAGTCTCTCCATCAGTGTCGACTCCGGTTTGAACAATGTAAGGCTGAACACCGTTACTGACAATCCTCATTTTGGCTGCGTGAGATTCTCCAGCTTTGTTGTTGTTGAGCTGTTAAAGCTCCGCCCTCTTCTGGAAAGGGGGTGGGGAGCAGCAGCTCATTTGCATTTAAAGGGACACACACAAAAACGGCATGTTATTGCAATATCCTAAAATGTTTTAAATCTCAATAATATTGTATCGCGGCTTTCATGTTTAGATAATGATTTATTCATTTATTAAGAGAATTTAAGATGCAGTGATATGTCCGTGTGTTTTTGTTCACGCAGTGATGCAGTGAAGATGGCAGGCGCTGGCATTGAGTACAGGAAGAATGCACTTATCCCATGTCGGCACCAACAAAATCTGCTTCCTGCTTTCCCTGGCATTTTGTGCCCTACTGGTGCTCCTTATTCCCTCCCTACAACCTCCGCAGCGTCAGACGGATCTGCCCCAACCGCGGCCCCGTGCCAAGCCTGCCAGACACGACCTCTACGGGAACCCCGGCCAAGGAAGTCATGGTGCCAAGGATGGTAGTTTCATTCACCCACTTCCTCCCGGAGGACGACCCCAGGACCCGCAGAGGATGTTAGAGGGGGACGCTGCACACGCCAATCCCCCCTGGTCCCGTTCCAAAGACTCTTTGGATTTGAAAGACATTTTTATTGCCGTTAAGACCACCAGGAAATATCACAAGTCCAGACTGCAGCTCCTGTCCCAGACATGGGTGTCCAAAGCCAAGGAACAGGTAGGGAAGCGTTCACTATTAATAATCACTATTATTCTAACATCAACTAAAGGTAAAACTCCCAAGTTACACATTATTTTTTTTATCTGTTTTGGTAGTTTTTCATTACTTTTTTAGGGTAGTTCTAGTTTACCCAAGTTCTCTATTCAAATGCAACCACAAAATTTAAATATGAACATTTAATTGAACTCTATGAAAATTGCAAATCCTGTATATCCTCATGTTGTTATGTATGTCATTCTAATGCAAATACTAGATATTTCTAATGCAAATATCTAGTATTTGCATTAGAATGACATACATAACAACATGAGGTGAAAAAATGCATTTATACAGAAAATTAAATATAAAATGAGAAATTTCAAAAATAAAGTTGTCAAAATTATTTGATGACAGCTTACTGATAATTTGCGAAAAAACACAAAGTTATTTTTTTGGTTTGGATAAATTGTATAATATTTTGTGTAAATGAATAAAAAATGAAACATTAAAAACTAAAATCAATCGTTTTAAATACTAGAAGTGAATTCTTCACAACATTAAAATATAAAAAGTATCAAAATTGGATATTCATTGTGAGATTTACAAAAAAAAATACATTTAACAGTGTTATTAAATTATTAAAATGTTTTAATAATTAATTTTAAGTAAGGGTCATTGACAAATAAGGTTTTTAAAAGTGTTAAAAAAACAATGGAGATAATTTAATTTTGAAGTTTTATTAAGTGTTAAGAATGAGATTATGTGGTTTTTATAATCAATTAACTCTGCTTTTGTCATTGTTTACAAGATGGACAAAATGTGTCACCAAAACAGTCATTCTGTTTAACCAAAATTTCGGTTTTACCGAATGACACTTTTGGTTACGCTGAATGACGATATTTTCAAACAATACTAACAGGCTGATATCTAGCTAGCTAACAAAAGTACAATTAAACATTTTATATTTAGTACAAGTTTTAAAATATTACAACATTTTCCATGTTTTATAGCGGTTGTACCGAATGACCTGATGTTTCGGGACATGTGTATGATCAAGTGAAAACATGAATTTTTCAAATAGTTAAAAGAGAGTTATTTACTTTGCTTCATGATCATGTGGTCCTTTGCAGGTGTCTGAATGATGTCACATCCTGTCACATGATACTGACCGCATGACTTGATCCAAAATGATCTCTTTATATTGGTTACTCCGAATGACATCAATGAAATTCATTTTTCCGGACATTCTTTCTCATAACAAAGCAACGACTTCTACACATAATTTTAACACCATTTTGCACTATGTTGATATATGATGTTATAAAATCATGCCAGAATAAAAAAAAATACATTAATTACATTTTAAGATATTTTAATCACAAATGAAATGGCTGTATTGGCCTTTGGGCGGTTAAACCAAATGACCTTTTGACAAAATATAATGGAAAAAAAAATGTTTTCAATAAAAGAGATTTAGTTGTACTACCTTACATACTTTGGATGTCATATTTTTTGTTTTTTTAAATTATTATTAAGGCCTTTTGACAAAAAGATGACCCGTCACGTCATTGACCCGTAAGCATTAGATGATGGCAATGAAATATACAATATCAGCCAATACCAATAAGGTTAAAGAAATGACTAATATTGGTCAATAACCAACATGGTACACAATAAAGTTAAAATGAAATAGAAGTTGCGACAGGTTTTTTCGTAGATCGGAATGAAATAAACTCTAGGGTGGGGACTCGGTTATATCCGTCGGTTGTTGATTGGATGAAGGCGGAACTGAATAGGAGAAAAGGGCAGAGTTTAAACGAACTAAATAATCACCAGAGAGAAGTCTGTTGTTTCACTGGAAAATCGATTTATGACATTTTGATTAAATATTACAAGGTTCAAAAAAATGTATGCATGGGTGAATCATTCACAACACAAAACAAATGGGCTGAACTTCCATTTCATGTGGACTTTATTGCTCCTCTGGGCCTGTGCATGTGATTTCAGTTGTCCAGTGACATGTTTAAAGGTGTTAATACACACATTGGTCAGCGCAAACCTGTGAGGAGGAAGTGTGGCCGCTGCTTTCTGGCGGCGCGCCTGACGCTTTTAAGAGTATAGGGGTTAGTGTTGGTGCCCCTCGGGCCCCCTGGAAGAGGAAGTTCCTCAGCAACCCGACCCTCAGACACAAGACAGCGTGTGTTTGCTTTCATCCAAGTGCGTTTGCTTGACTGCCAAAGGCGCCAGGGCAGTAGACGCTCCCCCTTTCTGAGGCCTCTCCAGAGTGCCGAGTGGGGCCCAAAGGGGCCCTGAGATTGACTTAACCTGTAAAGCAGCTCAGCACCATTGTTTTGCCATTACACAACATGGCCAAAATGCCCAGGAGAAATTTCAAGAACTCAGCTTTGCTCATAAAGCTAGATTGTGTGTTTGGTAAGTGCCAGCTCATGCCAGAAGAAACATTCTTTCCCTATTAGATTTGCAATGTCCAGAGTTTGGGACAAAGTCCACTTCTTAACCTTTTTCCTTATACGACTTTCTACTTGAATAACCTTCTACATTTAGAAGTGTTTTTTTAGTTTTACTTTCTGAAAAAGGTTGGAAAGCTTTAATCCTCAACGCTGGCAAAAACAATCTCAGACATTCTCACAGTGGCTTTGTTCAGGAGTTTTCCAGGAAAATATCAAGAATCCCTTTCATTTCCAGTTTTGTGACCCAGCAGCAGTAGTGGAGGTGATGTGGAGGACTTTAAAGCAAAAGTTTATCCAAAAATGAAAACTATGTCTTTATTTACTCTTTTGAGCTTTTAACCCTTAAGCGCATCCTAATTGTACCGACGTTTTAGTCCATTGGGGTCAGATTGACCCCAAACTTTTACAGAGCGATTGCATAAGGAAATATAATTTTTTTTATATTATGAACTATATATAATTTTTTAATTTACTTCTCAACTATGTATTTATGCTGTGTTTTTTGTGGATATTTTGTAGTTTTTTACCTATTTACTGCACAATTACTTAACTATGCCAAAAATTGTCTTATGAAAATTTGATTTTTAATAAAAAAAATCACTTTAATGATGAACTTAATTAAATCTAAATTGTATTTTTACATTGCTCTATGTGTTAGGGATAGAATATTACTATCTAGAGGTTTGTGGAAAAACTTTAGGAATTATAGTTAAAGAAAGAAAGTGTAATGACCACATATATCCAATAGAGGTCAATAGGGACTGTGTGTGTTTGTGTTTATGTGTGTGTGTGTGTGTGTGTGTGTGTGTATGAGATAGAAAGTTTGTTCCACTTTGTGTTTATGGTCAAGGACCAGACCTTTATGGAAATGTAGAACATTTCAGATTTATAATGGATTTATTTATTTATTTTGACAAATGAAATGAAAAAAAAGTAAATTTTTTAATTTTCCCATTCATTTTCAATGTGGGGTCAATCTGACCCCGAAGGACTAAAACTGTGATTTTTTTTTTTTTTTTTACACACCTTTAGAACAACCAAATCAAGCAATTTTTGTGCATATTTAGATGGATTATTTAGGAAAAGTCTGAGTCTCATGCCCCTTAGATGAAGGGAACACTTTTTAAAAATGAAGGAAACTGTCAGCGGGGTCAGATTGACCCCAAAGTAAGGTTTCCTTTTTTAAAAGCTCAAACATGCTGTTTGCCAGAAACTTAATGAATAAGCCGGTCCTGGATCCAGAGATTCTCTGTCCTGTAGTTGATCAGGGGTGCTGCTCGTCTCCAGATACTTGTGGCTTGTGTTTTGGATGGACATTTTGAGGGAACGTAGGGTCAGGATGCTCAGAGCATTCATGCATTCATTATTTGTTCCTTTAAAGATGAAGTAATTTTCTCATACCCCAGTTTAATATGCAGAATATATAATGTATATACACTCACCGGCCACTTTATTAGATACACCTTGCTAGTTGCCTTCAGAACTGCCTTAATTCTTCATGGCATTGATTCAACAAGCTGCTGGAAACATTCCCCAGAGATTTTAGTCCATATTGGACCAATGAAATGAAAGCATAAAATAAACGTTAACTAAAATAAATTAAATATATATAAAAAAAAGTTGTTTCTCTGTTTCAGACGTTTATCTTCACTGATGGAGAGGATAAGGAGCTCAAGCAGAAAGCAGGTAGAGTCTCTTAAATAATCACCTTTAAACTATTTTACAGCTTAATATTTAGAGAATAAAATCTAGATGCCATAATAAAATCTCACTACTCGACTAGCCGACCATCCTGACCCCATTCATGCTTCATTTCATCATGACATGGACTGTGTGTCATGTGAGATTATGTAATGTCTAAACATCCTGATGTCATAAATCATGAAACCATAAGTGGTCTGTCATTGTCTCCTCAAGGGCTCAACATCATCAACACCAACTGCTCCGCGGCGCACACGCGTCAAGCCCTGTGCTGCAAGATGTCTGTGGAGTATGACAAATTCATCGAGTCACAAAAAAAGTTGAGTTCATCTCTTCAAGCTCCCAATGCATGAAATCATGGCATACAGTCATCATGGAGTCATTATCAGCAGATGTTTCATTTATTTACATTAAATATTTTTTTAACATTTTGAAATATGTCTCTTATGCTCACCAAGGCGTCAGTAATATTGTGAAATATTATTAGACATTCCTCTTTGAATATATTTAGGGGCCAAGCAAGTATTCGTTGGCGTTCTTCTTCTCCTTCATCTTCCGCTCTGGAAGTCTTTGGCAGCTTGCGGGAAAGTTATGAAATTTGGCACAGTCTGAACTGTCACCATACCAAATTTGGAGTCTCTAACTCAATCCCTCTAGCGCCACCAACTGTCCAAACTTGCACTCATATTTATGCTAATAACTTTTGATTTGTAAGGGCTAGAAAACTACAAATAATTTTTATCTGATTCCGTGGCTCAAGGCGATTTGATTGCACCCTATGACAACATTTTCCGTCGTGAAAATTTTCCCGGCACTTTGAATTTTCCGAAAAACCTACCTTTTCTAAATCTTCCTAGCTGCTCCGATTTTCATGAAAATGGAACCAGATCATCTTCAGACCATGCTGACAAAAAGTTCAAGTCGAATTCAAGTCGATTTGTCAAATCGTTTTTGAAAAACGTGCGAACTAATTTTCGTAGCACTTGTGAAAATAGACGTAAGGCTTTGTCTCCGCAACACTTTATCGTATTCAGACCAAACTTCTCCCATGTCCTCACAAGCATGACCTGAGGTCACACGCTGCATTTCGGCACAGCGCCACCTACTGGACCGGAAATGGGAATGAAGATCGGAAACTTCTGAACGGTTTGTCTAAAAATCATAAATGTGGTCTTGTTAGATTCGGGCCGTCATGCCAAGTCAAATTATATGACGGGCATTTTGGATGTCAGCCATTTTGTATATTGTAGTAAAATGCTGTATTTTACAAATGCATGAACATATCATTACAAAACTTGGTATGGGTCATTGGCACGAAGCCCTGAAGGAGTCTGAGAAGTTTCAGCGCCACCTAGTGATGAAAAAAATATTTACATGCTTATAACTTTGGATGTGGTTGACTTATTCTCATGGTAGAATCTCCTTGGATTCCTGAATCCTTGAATCCTCTCCTTGGATTCCTGAAACGATACCAAACTAGGTTTCGCCTTATGGTTAGTGCAACGTTGTGATTTAGCGTTTAAACAACGTTTGTGAATATCTTCGAAACAGTTAGTCCAAATGAGACGAAACCACCATAGGAAAATCTAAATCGTAGGTCATTGGCTATATGCTAATGGCCAAATGCCAAAATTTTGATAGTAAGTGGCAAAAAAATGTGATCAGAGTCAGGTGTGGGTCATTTTTTTATGCGTTTATACATGTAAATGTCTATAACTCCTCAACAAAATGAGATATTTTCACCGTATTTGACGTTAATGTATGGGGGCACTCAAAAAAGCGCTATAATTGAACAAAACATGAATTTGGCTGTAAATACATTACTGCTGGTGTGATTGACTTCAAAATTGACATGCAGCGTCAGTTGCTATCATAGTCCATTATGACATTGTTGGTCTGCTGCTAGCTTCCTTGTTTGCTTCTGTTGTGCTTGGCCACTTAATTGCTGCTTGGAGCTATATTTTTAAATATAATTTATTTCCGTGAATTTTCAGCATCATTACTCCAGTCTTCAGTGTCACATGATCCTTCAGAAATCATTCTAATATGATGATTTGCTGCTCAAGAAACATTTATGATTATTATCAATAAGGGCTGTGTGATATTTATTGTCCACGATAATATCGTAATTGTTGTTTTAATGATACACAAGCTGACATTATCGAGTGTATCACTCACTTCACATCTGTTCTGCAGGTGGTTCTGTCACGTGGATGATGATAACTATGTGATCCTGCCCAGTTTGCTGGAGCTGCTGTCGTCCTACTCTCACACACAGGACGTGTACCTGGGAAGACCCAGTCTGGACCACCCCATCGAGGCCGCCGAGAGGGTCAAGAGCGACGGATCGGTGAGCTCGGCTTGTCCTTTGACTGGAAAGAAAGAGCAGGTGTAATTAAGTGGGGGAAACTTTTATTAATCTCTGTTCTGCAGGTGTCAGTGAAGTTCTGGTTTGCCACTGGAGGAGCTGGATTCTGCATCAGCCGAGGCTTAGCGCTCAAAATGAGTCCATGGGCAAGGTACGTTCACTCCTACCCTTTGCTCAGCGATCTTGCACTGATTATGCTGCTTTTACTTGGTAGGAAAGATTTAAACAAAACATCATTGGCATGCATGCATGCATTGGCATTACATGCAGATCCACTTTGCATGTAAACACATCTTCCTGCATTCTTGTCAGCTTTATTCTGCGAGCGAATGACTCACAATACAACGGTTTTGATATCAACACCTTGTAATTATATATTCAAGACATCATATATGCAAATTGTCACTGTTAATTTGCATATAGGCCTCTAAAACAGGTTTACATGCAAATCTTTTATCAGTGTTTTGGTGTACAATTAAATTTCTTTCTCACCCACAGTCTTGGAAACTTCATTACAACTGCAGAGAAGATCCGCCTCCCAGACGACTGTACAGTAGGCTACATCATCGAGGCCTTGCTGGAAGTTCCTCTGACACACACAGGCTTGTTTCACTCACACCTGGAGAATCTCCAGAGACTCCCTACGGACAACATACTCAAACAGGTCAGATTGCTGAGAGGACCTCGGGATAAAAGAGTGGGGATTTTTCCAAATGTTCAGCATAACGTATAATAGAGATACTGCAAGTTTGTTTTCAACAGTTACACTTGTAAATATAGCTGAAAGCGGGGTTCAAGCATTTTAAGGCCTTTAAGCACATGCGTTTTATTTAGCAAACCTGTAACCATCTCGATCATAGATGGACATACAGGCAATTTATCATAGGAAATATATGGCTTTGAAAGCTTTTTAACAGTTATCGAGGTTAAGCCAAAAACCTAGGACTAGTTCACCAAAGTTGGTTTTTGAAATAATCTCCAATATTTGATGAACGATTCGATGGACAGCGGCAGTCCTAGAGGCAAAGTTGCTCTGAATGACAAGTTCTACAATGTGGTTCAAGAAGAACGCGAAGGCGCCCCCTGGTAGCCCGATTTCTTTCTATTTCTCACAGGCTTCTAGGGCCGTGAGTCAAACAGGCCCAGATTTCATTCCAATCGGCCTCCGTTAACCTTGTCTGATAGCTGCTCGAACTTCATTGGCCGATGGCGGACATGTTTTTCGAGATACGTCAATGTCCTTATAGACAATCATGACATCTTGGAAAAGACACTGCATGCCAATTTTCAAGTCAATCGGACTAACGGTGAAGTAGTTATAGCCTTTTTCATGTTTTTTTCCTGTTATAGCACCACCAAGTGGCCAGTCGCCACATCCTTTTTCACGCGACCACAGAATGAGCTCTTTCATAGGCGTACCAAGTTTGGTGAAAATATCTCATTCCGTTCACGAGTTATAGCCATTTTAGTAAAAGTGGCTCCGCCCACTTTGAACGTTTTGGTGGCCCTTAGAGGGCGTGAATTGATTTTTTTTTTTTTAATAATTGTTGACAATCAGACTCCAGAGAATCTTGCTGCACTGATTGAGTTCAAAAATCTAGGACTAGTTCACCAAAGTTGGTTTTTGAAATAATCTCCAATATTTGATGAACGATTCGATGGACAGCGGCAGTCCTAGAGGCAAAGTTTCTCTGAATGACAAGTTCTACAATGTGGTTCAAGAAGAACGCGAAGGCGCCCCCTGGTAGCCCGATTTCTTTCTATTTCTCACAGGCTTCTAGGGCTGTGAGTCAAACAGGCCCAGATTTCATTCCAATCGGCCTCCGTTAACCTTGTCTGATAGCTGCTCGAACTTCATTGGCCGATGGCGGACATGTTTTTCGAGATACGTCAATGTCCTTATAGACAATCATGACATCTTGGAAAAGACACTACATGCCAATTTTCAAGTCAATCGGACTAACGGTGAAGTAGTTATAGCCTTTTTCATGTTTTTTTCCTGTTATAGCACCACCAAGTGGCCAGTCGCCACATCCTTTTTCACGCGACCACAGAATGAGCTCTTTCATAGGCGTACCAAGTTTGGTGAAAATATCTCATTCGGTTCACGAGTTATAGCCATTTTAGTAAAAGTGGCTCCGCCCACTTTGAACTTTTTGGTGGCCCTTAGAGGGCGTGAATTGATTTTTTTTTTTTTTTCTATAATTGTTGACAATCAGACTCCAGAGAATCTTGCTGCACTGATTGAGTTCAAAAATCTAGGACTAGTTCACCAAAGTTGGTTTTTGAAATAATCTCCAATATTTGATGAACGATTCGATGGACAGCGGCAGTCCTAGAGGCAAAGTTGCTTTGAATGACAAGTTCTACAATGTGGTTCAAGAAGAACGCGAAGGCGCCCCCTGGTAGCCCGATTTCTTTCTATTTCTCACAGGCTTCTAGGGCTGTGAGTCAAACAGGCCAGGATTTCATTCCAATCGGCCTCCGTTAACCTTGTCTGATAGCTGCTCGAACTTCATTGGCCGATGGCGGACATGTTTTTCGAGATACGTCAATGTCCTTATAGACAATCATGACATCTTGGAAAAGACACTGTATGCCAATTTTCAAGTCAATCGGACTAACGGTGAAGTAGTTATAGCCGTTTTCATGTTTTTTTCCTGTTATAGCACCACCAAGTGGCCAGTCGCCACATCCTTTTTCACGCGACCACAGAATGAGCTCTTTCATAGGCGTACCAAGTTTGGTGAAAATATCTCATTCCGTTCACGAGTTATAGCCATTTTAGGAAAAGTGGCTCCGCCCACTTTGAACATTTTGGTGGCCTTAGAGGCCGTGAATTGATATTTTTTGGGGGGATAATTGTTGACAATCAGACTCCAGAGAATCTTGCTGCACTGATTGAGTTCAAAAATCTAGGACTAGTTCGCAACAGTAGGTTTTTCAAAAAATCCAAAATGCCCCAAAATTTCGCCATTTCATACTTTTCACCGCTTTAGCGCCACCATCAGCCTGATCAGGGCGAGCCTTGGTGACGTTGTAGACAGTGTGAGTACTACCAGCCCTCAAAGTTTCAAGTCTTTATGACTTACGGTTTGGTCTGCCTGATCATTTTTATGGGAGAAATTTGAACAATTACGATAGGGTTTCAACGCTACACACTTGAACCCCTAAAAATATTAACCCTATAAAACCTACTTTGAAACACAGAATTCAAAGGCCTCTAAATTATCAACAAAAGATTTTTTATTGTTTTATAATCTTATATAAGATTTGTTGTTGAAAGGTATTCGAAAAATTAAATTTTTTCCTGACAATGTCAGGCTTTACAGGGTTAATATTGTAGCACCCTGGTTGTCAAAACAAGTGTACACTTCCAGCGTTTATTGAGGGCTTGGCTTTGATCCCAGAATTACTCCCACCCACCTACTTGGCCCCATCTGTGTAAATATATATCCTACTTACATAATACCTGCCTACTTCAATCCCATGATGACTCTCATGACTGAGATCCTCACAGTTTCTGTGTTACTTTGCTTTCCTCCGTAGGTGACCCTCAGTTATGGTGGATTCGAGAACAGGAGGAATGTGGTCAGTGTCGGGGGAGTGTTCTCATTGGCTGAAGACCCTTCACGGTACACATACGTGCACACCAAATATTAGTTTCAGTGCTGGATTTTATTAAAGAGGCCATTTTATGCTCATTTACCAAGTTGTTTTTGTGCTGTACTAGATTGAATGTTGATTATTTTCCTCATATTCTCCATTGTTGCAGCTCCTCTCTACCCAGTCTGTCAGTAACGCTCTGTTTAGTTCCTGTCTCTATGAAGCCCCTTCTTCTGAAAAGCACAATGTGCTCCGATTGGTCGGCTGGAGCAGTGTGTTGTGATTGGTGTTTGGGAAATGTCCCGCCCCTTACCATAACCACCAGTTTCAACACACTACTAACTAACTCAACCAGGCCCCGCCCCTTTATACTGCGCATTAATTATTTAAATGAGGAATATTGTGAAGAAAACTCAAAAAGGAGGCGTTTCAGGGAGTTCAGAAACACTGACACTGATATAGAGAAGAACTCCAACTGGAAAAGCATTTTTAATGCTTTAAAAAGCAACTTTACACACTAAAGAAAGTTAAAAATGTTTTTTAAAAAAGCTTCATACGTCCTCGGGCATAAAATGTAAGTTGCGCTCATCTTTTCTTCCCTATTATGACGTATATCAGAGTGAAACTGCTTCTCAAACAAGAACAAATGTAGGGCGGGGCTTGATTTTGTCTGTGTGGAATTGATTGGATGGTTGTGGTTTGCTATTGGTGGATCTCATGTGAGTGACAGGTTGCCCCGCCCTCGTCATCTGAGAATAGATGTCGCTGCAAGAGAGAGGGGAAGATATTCTGATTCAAGATTATGAGGAACATGAATTTAAATCATTTAATATTATACATATAATAAACTGCAATATTCTATTTCATGGTGACTTTAATCAACCATTATCTCTTCAGGTTTAAAACGGTTCACTGCCTACTCTACCCAGACACTGAGTGGTGCCCACGCAAGACTCGTCACTGACCTCTGGGATACGAGCGCCTCGTCACGGAGCAGAGACCTTCGCAAGCTCATCTTCCATAAAACTCTTTATACCAAAATAATACTGAGCTGGTCGGTGGTTTGCAAAGTGTTTTTTTGGTACTTTCTATGTTTATATGGTGAAACAGGGTGGCTGTAATTTATTGTTGTCCTGAAATATTGTGTTTTTGAGAAGTGCCAACTGGTTTACATATACTGAGCGTTTTGGAAGGATTGTGCTCTCTGTCAGATTTACTGGGGGATTATTCGTTGGAATGATTCAAGCCTTTGACATCATCTTTATAGAGTTGTCTTTTTCCTAAGGGTCATAAATATGCCAGGTGCAATCCTTAAAATTTGTGTGAGAGAAAAACAGTATTAATGCAGTTTTATAGTATTTTGTTTCCAAGATTTATGCAACCACCAGCTCATCTACTGCCAATGCTTTTCAGCTTGCGTTCTTATTCAGAGTCTCTAGATGTGCAGGCTAAAACTCTTGGACGGAAAATATACAGACCAAAAGCAGTTGTTGCAACCAGTCCAAGTCTTGCTAATTTTTGCATTGCTTGCCATTTATATTTTAACAAACATGACCGTTTAAATGTGTTTTATGTGCCGTTCAAATGATCCTTCTGATATTTGCACAAACACGTTCCTCACTGCAGGCCAGTGGTTTGCGTAAACATGCCAAAACTACACTAACAGTGACAGACATGTTGTAAATGTGATCTCCGATGACACTACCAAATGCTATTGCAGTTGAATGTCTTTGCACCTCTTGTTTTTTTTTTATCTGATGACTGATAATGTTGTAAAGTATGATTTTCATTTTAATAAATTTATTTATTACGCATGTGCCAGTGTATGCATGATTCGTTTGAACACGATGCCTGTTACTGCAATGCAACTGCATGTGGTTTATAAGATGTCCTGCGTGGAAACTTGAAAGTAGTTGATTTATTATTCTATGAATTATTTTCTTCTCTCAAATCCACTCTCACAGTCTCTCCTGAAGTTCATGCACATTTCCAAAACCTAATTCTTGTAGCTTATTTTGTAAAAGATCATGGTATTTGATTTTCAGGGAATGTACGAACTGATAAAATGTTCTATACGTTGCTTATTTGCAATACATAATAAAATGCATAATGTAATTATGCATGGCAGTGAATTCATTTGCTCTAAAATCTTGATATTTTAGCCATTTTATGATCTGTAAAGGGATAGTTCACCTTTGTCATCATTTACTCACCCTCAAATTGTTCCAAACCTGTATAAATGTCTTTGTTCTGCTGAACACACAGGAAGATATTTGGAAGAATGTTGAGATCTCTGAAAGAAAATACTATGGTAGTCAATGGGGGGCGAGATCTGCTTGGTTAAATATCTTCCTTTGTGTTCAGCAGAAGAAATAAATTCATACAGGTTTAGAACAACTTAAGGGTGAGTAAATGATGACAACATTTTCATTTTTGGGTGAACTATCCCTTTAAAGGACCTCAAATAGGAGCTGTTCAGTATTTTTGTCATTCTATCTGTTGTTTTTCCATCGCATACTACAGTATGTAGAACGGGTAGTAGTCTATACTAACTGTGAAGAAGACGACACACTTTCAATGGTGAGCTGGTCATGTGACAATGTTTGCTGAAAGTTCAGCTTACTATCGAGTCTACTACACTGGAGTGAACTTCGCTCAGTTCACTGACTTGTCAAACAAACATCAGATTGAAACAGGTAAAGTATTATTTACATTTTCGCTCCTCAGCACATCAATTTCGCCTGAAAACAACTTTTTTTTGTACTTTCAGTTTCACTAGAGTAGTTTATAACAGTTTGTGTGGCTGAACTTGGACTGGAGACAGAAAGTATGGAGATAACATTTAGTGGAAAGCGTGCTTTGGTGACTGGAGCTGGCAAAGGTAAGCTTGAACACTTAAAGGGACAGTGACAATTTTACCATGCTTTACTCACCCTCCTACGACCTACATTCTTTTGTATTCTTGGAATACAAAGAGGGAGTTTCTGAAGATCCTCTGTTGTCCCAAAGCGACTGAAGATGCATAAAACAGTCCTCATACAAGTATAATATAAATGGTTCATATACAACTCATGCTAAATAAGTTATCTGGAGTCATATGCAGGGATTTTGTGAGGGACAGTGAAATGTAAGCTATTTAATGAAAGTCTTGACATTTGCCAAAGCCAAAAAAGAATTATTTTAACATTAAAGCGAGGGTAGGCGATTTCCATGTTGAAAATGTTGCTAAATATTTTTTGTGAAAACCGTGATACACATTCAAAAGAAAAAAAAAAAATAATAATACATTTATTCTGCAAGGATGCATTAAATTAATCAAAAGTGACAGTAAAGAGATTTATAATTTTTACAAGGAATCTAAGGAGACCATTTTAGGACAAGGCATTCAAAAGTCATATTTCCTATCTCGGCACCAGTAGATGGCGCTGTGACGATACTGTGCATGTACCCCCAAGTCATGCCTGTAATGACATATACCAAGTTTGGTGTCAATAAACCAAATCATTGCGAAGATACAGCATCAAATCCATTTTTGCGTGTTCGCCGTCAAATTCGTTGACGGACTATACGAGAACGGATTGGCCGATCCAAAATCTTTTAATAACTTTTTGCCTAAAATTTGTTTCAAGGCTAGCAATAGCAAGGTACTTTAGCTTTAATTTGAAAGCATAAAATCCCTCCCTCCCTTCAGAGCCACGCCTCTAAAGCCACGCCTCCTCCAAAACACATGAATGCGCACAGCCAGAGCAGAGTCTGCAAAGCGTCCGAGAGATGCCGATAAATTACCTCATGACTCAAAGAACATAACAAAAAAATAATAATGAACTTGAACAACTTTGAGAGTTTATGAAAAACACTGCTTTAAGAGTAAAACATGAATAGATGTGATTATGATTAAAGTCACTATTAAATCAAAGTGGACAATTCTTGTTTGTTTTTTATGTAATATTTTAGTATATATTATAAGTGATTTATCCACGCACATCATTATTAAAATCCATGTTCCTTGTAATCTTTAATCAAAATAACTTCCCCTCTTGCAGTGACAACTCTTTGAGGGCGGGGCAACCTGTCACTCACATGATGATATCTACCAATAGCGAACCACATCCATCCAATCAATTCCACACAGACAAAATCAAGCCCCGCCCTACATTTGTTCTTGTTTGAGAAGCAGTTGCACTCAGATATACATCACAATAGGGAAGAAAAGACTAGCGCAACTTACATTTCATGCCGACTTTACATCTGCTTTAGTGTAAGTTAATATATCAAAACATAACATTATTAAAGGGGGGGGGGGTATCACACATAGTTTCACAATCACATGTTAGTGTGACTTGAGTACATCTAGAGTAACAATGCATCCTTCATATCTCCGAAAAGTCTTTAGTTTTGTCATATTTATAAAAGATAGATACGCTAAATCGAGTCTTTCCGAAAAAAGCCAAGATTCTGGAGGCGTGTCTGCCGTCAGTGCCGTGGGCGGAGCTAAAGAGTCACGAGCGCACGCAGCTTCTGCGTAGAGATCTCATACTAGCTGCGACATCATTATAAATAAAAATGTTCGTGTTGTTTACATTATATGCACTCGCGCCGATTGCCAACACAACTTAGACATCTGATGCAGCTTTACTCACCGCCCGCGATCTGCAAATCCAGCGCCGAACTGGGACTTGTTTGCAAAGTATTCATCACCGAATTTCCCGGGAACAAACAAACATGCGTGCACAACTCCATTGCTGCCCCGGAAAAACAAACTTCATCCTCTGTTCCCTTAACGCTGGGTTCTTTGGGAAGCTGAAAAAGATAATCTTTCCCTCACAACCAAAAACACACTCCTTTGTTTACAGGAGCTGCGTCTCATTTCGGAGGCTGCGTCCTTCGGAGGTCGCATTTGAAGGCTGCATACTTCATCAAGGATGTCATATTTAAGAAAAGTAACCTTAATAAAATTGACTGATATTCATTGTGAGGTGTAAAATACTGTCATTTCTTTCTTATGTTGCGATCTAACGGTTATTTTTCTTAAACGAGACTGCCTCGAGGATGTATGCAGCCTTCAAAGGGTGCAGACCCTGAATTGGGACACAGCCATTGTTGAAAAATCTCTCAGCTTCCGTATCCTGAACGAAACGCGTTAATGGGCGTGATCTTGCTCTGGGTGATGTGTGTGCGCACGCTTATCACGGAGAAGTGCCTATACAAGGAATTCTGCTCTCTTTTGATGTCATACAGGACACACTCGAAAAAAACTCCCCGAATCCTGTACCAAAATCGGAAGTTTCGGCACAGAAATACTCCGTCATACGTCCAACTCGTGTTTTGAAACTTTGGCCATGTTTAGCATGAGAATGCAACTCTTTAACAGTGTAAATAAGTCAGAATGCATGAAATACCATTACACCCCCCCTTTAAAAACCTCTTCTAAAGTCATACAGGTTTGGAACAACATGATGTTTCCTTTAAAAGTGCATAATAAGTGCATTTTTAAGCTTTCCAAATTAGTCTTGTTAAGTATAATGATACACCAGATCGTTGACTTTACCTCATTGCCTCCTAGGGATCGGACGGGCCACGGCACTGGCTCTGGCACGCTGTGGGTCAGAGGTCATGGCTGTCACACGCACTAAGGCTGACCTGGATAGCCTAGTGCAGGAGGTAACGACCCCTCGGTCACGGTCCAACTCATCCCCGAGACAAAACCCCGCGGATCAATTGTCTCCCAGCATGCATCAATTCCATCGCATTCTTCAGCATCCCAAGAGAGCCTGCTGCTCCTTTATGCTTTATAGGCCTCATTCAGCCAGAGTGTGACAATGGAAAATCTCTTTGTAATGTGTGATGCGTTTGATCCCCAGTGTCCCTCCATTAAGCCGGTGTGCGTGGACCTGTCGGACTGGGACGCCACAGACCAGGCGCTGAAAGACGTCGGTCCGGTGGATCTTCTGGTGAACAATGCAGCCTGTGCTAAACTTCAGCCCTTCCTCGAAGTCACGCCAGATCAGTTTGACATGTAGGGCTTTGAAATATCACTCACACTCTATCATTTGTGTTTTAAAGTAGTCAGACTGCATTTGTGATGGCTTTTGCAGGTCTTTCAATGTCAACGTGAAAGCTGCACTTCATGTTGCTCAAGTAAGTTTTATAATTTCATAATGAGTTTTATAAACACTACATACACTTTTAATAGTGTAGTGTGTATTTATTGTAGATAGTGGCACGAGGAATGAAGGTCAGAGGGACTGGAGGATCCATTGTGAACATCTCGAGTCAAGCCTCACAATGTGCCCTGAAAGATCATGCCGTTTACTGTGAGTGCACCGATGTCTAATCTTATTTATCGCATTCATGCAAGCGTGAATGTTATCCCAGACCTATCTGTTTGCCCTGGAGGAGAAAGATTTTGTCCAAGATCTTGTACATTTTTTTTTTACAACAGGCACAACAACATGCACTTATTTTCATCAATTAGAATCTAATCCGATTTCAGATTCGGGAAGTTTTGTTTATATGAATTCTAAACATTGCATATTTATTTACATGTGCATTACCGATCAAAAGTTTGGAATAATCAAGATTTTTTTAAATGTTTTTTGAAAGAAGATCATTCTAATATGCTGATTTGTTGCTTAAGAAAAATTTCCTATTGTCATCCATGTTGAAAATGTTGCTAAATATTTTTTGTGAAAACCGTGATACACATTGAAAAGATAAGAAAAAGTAATAATAATAAATTTATTCTGCAAGGATGCATTAAATTAATCAAAAGTGACAGTAAAGAGATTTATAATCTTTACAAGGAATCTAAGGAGACCATTTCAGGACAAGGCATTCAAAAGTCATATTTCCTATCTCGGCACCAGTAGATGGCGCTGTGACGATACTGTGCATGTACCCCCAAGTCATGCCTGTAATGACATATACCAAGTTTGGTGTCAATAAACCAAATCATTGCGAAGATACAGCATCAAATCCATTTTTGCGTGTTCGCCGTCAAATTCGTTGACGGGCTATACGAGAACGGATTGGCCGATCCAAAATCTTTTAATAACTTTTTGCCTAAAATTAGTTTCTATGACTTTTGCGTCAAAAATTATGAGCATGAATCTTTGAACTGTTGGTGGCGCTAGAGGGTTTGAGTTAGAAACTCCAAATTTGCTATGGTATCATTTCCGACAATCTTGAATACTTTAGAGCACAGACTTAATTTTGATCTCTTTTCGAAGATGACGCTTCACAAATTATTGCTGAGGTGAAAATTTTTTTTAAAAAGTGAACTTTAAAAACTTACAGAATTTTACGTTTATTGTTATGAAAAATGCACAAAAATACTGTTTTCAATTTTTATATGAAATATATATTTTCAAAAACACGTTTTACTCTAAAACTGCAAGAAAATCCATGCCATAGATCTAAACTAGCTGTGTTCCAAATTTGAGCTTGATATCTCAAAAAATGAGCTTTCAGTAAGATTATGTTTGGCCACAATATTTGTCTCCCGTTCATTTCCAGTGTGCTCATTTTTGACCATGTGACACAAGTGTGACTAGTGTGACCATTTAACCTTTTCTAATCATGTCCATGATTTATTTGTGTGTGTGTGTGTGTGTGTTCACATATTAAGTGCCAAAACATTTACAAAGTTTCGTACCATTCTAATGAAGTAAAACATTTTCGGGTCAAAAATGACCAAAGAGCACCAGATGGTTAAATATATATAACCAAGTTCAAATTTTGAATCAAACTTAAATATCTCATATGGAAGTGCACTTTTGAATGAATCGTCTGTGTTTTATGAAGGCGCCACAAAAGGAGCGCTGGACATGCTGACCAGAGTGATGGCGCTGGAGTTGGGGCCGTATCAGGTTAATCACAGATAGTCACTTGAGTTTTGTCAGATCATGCTTGTGAAATCATTGAGCTCATTGTTTGTTGTTTACAGCTTTGTGGAAATAAATCGTACATTGCGGTCAGTCTTGCCAGGAGGCTTCACGCCAATCAACAACCACCCTCTTTAAAAAATATAAATCTGTTTGCTAAATGTCTCAAATCGGCTATTAAATGTTGGGTGTGTTACTAACTGCCCTGTAATTACTTGAAGAAGTGAATATAATTGCTAACAGGCAATAATGCCTATTATGACCAAGTGCATCATCGCCATAAATTATGGAGTGGATGGTTGGGACGTGTGTTGATATTCATCAGCGTGTTGTTTTTCCTGATCATATTAACAGCAGAGTATGACAAACTGGTTTGTTCTTGGAACATAACATTAATTGAAATCCATAAGTCAGTCATCTAATTCATGAGGATATAACATCTTCAGGCCAGTATTGTTTTTCTCTTGGATCGTTAGTGAACAATTTGGACATAATTTCCATCTTGGCCTGAACACTGTTTTAACTCTTAACATGAATAGCAAATTATGATGATTGTTATTAATAATAATAACAGTAATATTTTTTTAAATATAAATGTTATATTTAATAATATTTTAATAGAATTATTATTAAATTAAAATAATATATAAAAATGGTAAATACACCAAAATGGGTAACATTGTTGCAGATTTAGTCTA
>RJVU01060737.1:1011922-1051922 GCA_003731715.1 Anabarilius grahami
AGATAGGAATTTTGGGTTTTCATGAGCTGTATGCCAAAATCATCAGTATTAAAACAATAAAAGACCTGAAATATTTCAGTTGGTGTGCAATGAATCTAAAATATATGAAAGTTTAATTTTTATCATTACATTATGGAAAATAATGAACTTTATCACAATATGCTAATTTTTTGAGAAGGACCTGTATACACTATATTAGCCTTTAAATTTAACTAAACCTGTTGGTGATGTATTAATTATTTAATGCATGTTTAAATAATTCCATGTTATGACAGCCACTGTGTAAAAGATTATATTTCAACAACGAATTGGAGAAACATCGTTTTATAATTAGATATAGAAGTTAATGCAAAAACTGCCTTATGTGCAATTTACATGTTTACATTTTTTTTATATTATTATTATACAGGTGTTGATATTATATCTAAAAATAAATAGCAACTGAATTGAATAGTTTGGGCTCTGTTGTTAATTATAACCTTTAATATTATAGTAATGTGCAAGTAAGGGCTCCTTATATAGTTTACAGTATTAGCAGAGATAGAGGTTTTATCCTTAATTTTAATTATAATTGAATGAATTTAAAGACAGAAACACAATTTGTTCAGTTAAACACTGTTTAATAATAATAAAATAAATAAACAAATGTTTAGTTTTCTCACCCTGCTGTACCGAACAGTGACTTCAAAACTGTAATTTTTGTGTACCGTTACATCCTTAAGTGCTAATGTTGAATCTCTTCTTCTGTTGGGTTATTGAATGTCTCTCTCTGCATTCTGGGATTTAGCAAAGATTGTGTAAGCTCATTTAGTGACATCAGTGGCAGACTGTGAAACACGTGGCTTGTGAAACAAGCACATCGTCCTCAATTTTCTAGTGTGTTTCTGTTCTGTTTGACAAACGCAGTATTCTTTCTTCTCATGTTGTTTAGAAGTGGAGGATGTGGTGAACTCCATCCTCTTCCTCCTCAGCGATAAGAGTGCCATGACCAATGGAGTGATCCTGCCTGTGGATGGGGGTTTTCTTGCTTGCTAAACATCATCAAGCACAGGAGGGACGCATTTCACCTGTAACAACACTTCATATTCGCAACGTCATCATTTACTCTTCCTCATTGATTTGTCTCTGTTCTTCACACAAAGCTATCATGGAATATGGAGCATCGGTTGCTTTTATAGTGGCATTTTTGTAACTGTATGGAAACGAGCAGCATGAACATTCCGCTAAATATCTCCTTTGGTGTCCGAATATTGAGTAAATGATAACAGACATTCTGTTTTACAGTGAACTGTTCCTTTTAATGCAACATACTAGACAAGCTTGCATAATTAACAAGACATTAAACTGAATTGAAGCGTTTAACAGCTGTTGCTTTATTGACCTCCTCATATGTTCCTCATGAGACTGTGAAGGTCTCTCCTTCTACCCACTTCCAGTTGCCATGACAATACAGTGGATTTTATGTCCTGTAGTATCATGTACGGCCAGAAGAGATCAGCATTCACACTCACAGTGTAGTGATTAAATCCAGATATCCCGACCAAATTTATTTGCATAGCGCTTTTCACAATGCACATTGTTTTGTTTATAATATCTTAATATTTTCATGCCTTATCGTCGCTTTTAGCAGATTAGAGCTGTTATAATATAGTTCATATTTAGCAATTATGCAAGCAATCGAGATGTGCTACATATCACTTTAGATGAGTGTACTGTGTGTATATGATATACTTATATGTGACCCTGGACCACAAAACCAGTCATAAGGGTCAATTTTTTTGAAGTTGAGATTTATACATCAACTGAAAGTTGAATAAATAGGTTTTCCATTGATGTATGGTTTGTTATGATAGGACAATATTTGGCCGAGATACAACTATTTGCAAATCTGGAATCTGAGGGTGCAAAAAAATCTAGATATTGAGAAAATCGCCTTTAAAGTTGTCCAAATGAAGTCCTTAGCAATGCACATCCACTCACAAAAAATACATTTTTGATATATTTATGGTAGGAAATTTTCAAAATATCTTCATGGAACATGATCTTTACTTAATATCCTAATGATTTTTGGCATAAAAGAAAAATCGATAATTTTGACCCATACAATGATTGCTACAAATATACCCGTGCGACTTATGACTGGTTTTGTGCTCCAGGATCACATATATCCAACTTTACACATAGAACTGTACAATATTACAGTTTACATTTTGCGACAATATAAACATTCATGCAGCCAAGATTTGCTTTATTGCTATTATATTAAAAAAGGCCTTAAAGGGGATCTATAATGCCCCTTTACAAGATGTAATATAAGTCTCTGGTGTCTCCAGAATGTGTCTGTGAAGTTTCAGCTCAAAATGCCCCACAGATCATTTATTATAGCTTGTCAAATTTGCCCTTATTTGGGTGTGAGCAAAAACACGCCATTTTTGTGTGTGTCCCTTTAAATGCAAATGAGCTGCTTCTTTCCAGAAGAGGGCGGAGCTTTAACAGCTCAACAACAACAAAGCTGGAGAATCTCACGCAGCCAAAATGAGGATTGTCAGTAACGGTGTTCAGATCAATTTATTAAATGAAGTAAAGCACAGGGTCAGAAGTGTAAGGGTAAAACATGAATAGATTTATTAATTAATGCATTCCTCATCTAAAACATTTTTTTTTTGCAAATATACTATCTTACATCATGGAAATGTCTTTTGGCAGCTGTGAAGATCATCATCTTTTTTTGTCCATTTTGAGAGTTATTTACAAAGTTAAGTGAGAGAAAGGAAGTGCTGCAGCACCGATACTGTTTGTGACCATGTAGACAACTCGCACCCAACAGCCAATCACGTCACGGACGAACGCCCACACTCACGCCACATGCAGACACGTACTAACAAGGTTTCCGTAGTGGGAACGATCAAGAACAAATGCCCATGCATGTCCTTCAATTAAAGAGACATTCAGGCTTCTCGTCGTGGCATGCAAGTCATTTGTTCAGAGAGATTTTGGATTGTGAAGCTGTAACATAAACCCTTCATCACAGATCAGGATCAAAGTTGTTCATCTGTACATAGAAAACTAGAAAAGAAAGAAAAACACTAACTTCATCTATTAGTTTGTATCGACATAAAAGTTCACAGATGTTCACAGTTTCCTCCTCCAGTGTTTGGAACGGCCAAGAGTTGAGAAGAAGAAAATATCTAGTGTTCATGACTGCATTTGAAGTCAATATGAAATCAAACAGACCCTATTTTATCTTTGTAGTCTATCATCAACTTACAAAACTAAATTTACTTCCACTACAACAATTTTCACAATCCAAAACAATTCCCAACGTTGCAGATGTGAAATGGGTCGCGGTTTCATGTTGACTTTAAAGGGTTAGTTCACCCAAAAATGAATATTCTGTCATTAATTACTCACCCTCATGTCGTTCCACACCCGTAAGACCTTCGTTCATCTTCAGAACACAAATTAAGATATTTTTGATGAAATCCGATGGCTCTGTGAGGCCTGAGCAATGACATTTCTTCTCTCAAGATCCATTAATGTACTAAAAACATATTTAAATCAGGTCATGTGAGTACAGTGGTTCAATATTAATATTATAAAGCCACGAGAATATTTTTGGTGCAAAAAAACAAAATAACGACTTATATAGTGATGGCCGATTTCAAAACACTGCTTCAGGAAGCTTCGGAGCGTTATGAATCTTTTGTGTCGAATCATGATTCGGATCGCGTGTCAAACGGCTGAAATCACGTGACTTTGGCGCTCCGAACCGCTGATTCGACACGCTGATTCATAACGCTCCGAAGCTTCCTGAAGCAGTGTTTTGAAATCGGCCATCACTATATAAGTCGTTATTTAGTTTTTTTGCCGCACCAAAAATATTCTCGTGGCTTTCTAATATTAATATTGAACCACATGAACTGATTTAAATATGTTTTTAGTGCATTAATGGATCTTGAGAGAGGAAATGTCATTGCTCAGGCCTCACTGAGCCATCAGATTTCATCAAAATTATCTTAATTTGTGTTCCGAAGATGAATGAAGATCTTACGGGTGTGGAACGACATGAGGGGGAGTAATTAATATTTTCATTTTTGGGTAAACTAACCCTTTAACGCAGACAGGAATGCTAATACTGCGAATGGTTAGCTTTGTACAAGACCATCAAAATCCCGTTTCTTTGACACGCTTCCTTTACGACACCAAGAAACACTTCCTTACGGTATGTCAACAATTACACTGTACCACTAAAACTTCTCATATAAACAATATGAAATGGAATATTACATCTCTGGGTGCGCGAGGCCGCGAAAAAACAATCTACCTCACGGTTTCCCTCCGACTAGCCAATGGTTCGTATACATGAGATGTGCATTAGAACTTCATGGACGGCTGTCACCGAACCTGTGAGAGAAGTACAATATATTTTCCAAGAGGCTGATTAAAAATATTGTGGGTTTGGGTGCCGGGAATCGTCATGGCTTTCACTCAGAAGAGAGTGCAGCGCTTGCCGCGTTTTTTGACGGGCGGAGGGCAGAGGACGGCGCGGATGGCCTCGTCGAACACAGTCTTTAGACCTCGCTGAGTCAGAGCGGAGCATTCCAGGTACTTCACGGCACCTGCGGCATAAAGACAAGAAAGTATGTACTTTAAATTACTATTAGGAGAAATTTTACTTGAATACCTAGAAGTGTTCTAGAGCTGCACGATTAATCAAAATAAACACTTGTGATGAGAAATGTGTATCAACAAAAGAGAAGCTTTAAAGAGTTAGTTCAGCCAAAAATTAAATTTCTGTCATTAATGACATGTCGTTCCACATCCGTAAGACTTTCGTTCATCTTCAGAACACAAATTAAGATATTTTTGATGAAATCCGAGACTCGTCTATATATAATCAACACTTTCAAGGTCCAGAAAGGTACTAAAGACATCGTTAAAACAGTCATGTGACTGCAGTGGTTCAACCTTAATGTTATGAAGAGACGAGAATACTTTTATTGCGCAAAAACAAAACAAAAATAACCACTTTATTCATCAATCTCTTCTCTTCTGTCATTATCTTACGCAGGTGACGCAGTAACACAGTGAAGCTTCCGTGTTTACGTCCGAATGCCGGCTCAGTATTGGCCAAAGCTGATCATGTGATCAGCACGATGCATGCGTGTGACGCTGATGCAGGAGCCGGCCAATAATGAGTCGGCGTTCTGACGATGAACCTGGAAGTGCTGGACGTAAACAATGACTGAGAATGACACAGAAGAGAAGAGATTGTAGAATAAAGTCATTATTTATGTTTTGTTTTTGCGCACAAAAAGTATTCTCGTCTCTTCATAACATTAAGGTTGATCCACTGCAGTCACATGACTGTTTTAACGATGTCTTTAGTACCTTTCTGGACCTTGAAAGTGTTGATTATATTGCTGTCTATGGACGAGTCTCGGATTTCATCAAAAATATCTTAATTCGTGTTCTGAAGATGAACGAAGGTCTTACGGGTGTGGAACGACATGAGGGAGAGGAATTAATGACAGAAATTACATTTTTGGGTGAACTAAGCCTTTAAGAGCTCCCTGCAGTTTTCAAAATAAAAGTTTGATGGTTTAACATCTGAAAATTAAGAATTTAAATTAAGACAGCAATGAATATTAGTGTTGTAATTTTACAGTAATATTAATTTTATTTTTTTAAATTTAATATTTTTTATTTAATATTATTTTATAGCCATATTGATTCATAATCACAAAATTTTAGCTATATTTGTGCAGCAACCTATAATTAAAAAACAACAACTTATTTTTAAACGTATTTTATTTTTACTTATTTATTCATTTTAGGAAAATTGCACTTAAATTTTTTCCCTAAAATCGTGCAGCCCTACACTCTACCATTCAAAACTTTGAGTTTAGTAAGATTTTTAAAAATGTTTTTGAAATAAGTCTCTTCTGCTCACCAAGGCTGCATTTATTTGATCAAAAATACCATAAAATCAGTAATATTATGAAATATTATTACAATCTAAAATAAATAATTTCTATTTTAATATAAGTTAAAATGTAATTTATTTCAGGGATGCAAAGCTGAATTTTCAGCATCATTACTCCAGTCTTCAGTGTCACATGATCTTTCAGAAATCATTCTAATATGATGATTTGATGCTCAAGAAACATTTATGATTATTATCAATGTTGAAAACAGTTTCATATTTTTGTGGAAACCGTCATACATTTTATCTTTGATGAATAGAAAGTTCAAAAGAACAGCATTTGAAATACTACTTTTGTATAAAATATCTTTACGGTGTCCTTTGATTATTTTAATGCATCCTTGCTGAATAAAAGCATTCATTTCTTTCGTTCAACAGTAGTGTTTAGTGAATAAGACTCTAGGATAAACTCCTGGTCTTGCATAAATCAGCCATTTACAGTTTCTGGCAGGCTGTGAGAAAACATTCACACTGGGGATACACCAACACGACAAAGAGCCCTTCTCTAGCAGCTGACGCTGGCGCTCTCAGGAAAGGCCATTTTGTTTCCCGAACATCTTTCTCCGGCTGCCGCTCCTCCCCCACGTTCCCGGCTCATGCTGGACCTCCATCGGTAAGACAATCGGCATCTTTGTGCTGCCCACTCCACTGAGCGACTCCAACATATGACAACATAACCAGCGTCCCACTCAGCTCAATAACTCCATTATGCCACAGATTTCCTGCTGTCACTCATAACTCAGACACAAAGACAAAATGCAGCGAGTCTCGTTCTCTACGCACCGATCTCTCGGGCCATGGCCAGGCCCTGTGGGTAGGTGATGGGCGACAGCTTTTTGTCCCGCAGCCTCTCTATGGTGTCCTTATCATCTCGCAGATCCAGTTTGGTGCCCACCAGGATGATGGGTGTGTTGGGGCAGTGATGTCGCACCTCGGGGTACCACTGGAGCACAGAAAATGAGTCTTATATTACATTACGGCATCAAAATTTGAGCTTTCTGCCTGTCGTTCTTTCAAAAACTGCTACTAACCTTTGCACGGACGTTCTCAAAGGATGCTGGGCTCACCAAAGAAAAGCATATCAAAAACACATCCTGTAGAGAAAACAGAGGGAAAATCATTCGACAGGCTGTTTTTGTCGACATACACAACCCTGATTTAATTATTTATCCGCTTCCTGATGTTCTGCGGGGTTAAGAGGACAATCATGGAGACTTTCACTGTAATAAGTATAAGAATTTGATGGCACAAAAGAGGGAACGTCTTACATTCAACTTGAAAAGATCAAATGTACCATTTAATGTTCAATTTGAAAAATTGCACCTGCCTGTGAGTCATTCCACGAAACTGGTACGATTTGAGTCCCTCTGACCTTTTTCAGTGTATTTTATCTATTGGGTCACCAAAATATTTTTTTAAAAGCTTTTTGAATTAATTGAAATGTCTCATTTAATAACGTTTAAAAACACGACATACATTTTATCATCATATTAGAAATTATTTTGTTTTTTTCAGTTGACACCACCTATTTTGTCACGTCCCTCAAGGCCTTCATTGAAAGTGTTCTTGGGATATGAATAATAAAATGAGAAAAAAGTCCCTTCATTTTGCCATTCCCATTAATATCCATCTGTGCTTTTTTGCTGGTAATGTTTTTTGTCTAAGTAAATTCATGATTATTCATTAAAATCACATCATTTATTTCCATACCTCAACCCCGTTACACAAACCATAATGAACTGATACTTATGTGACATCATTAATAGGAAGTGACATCATAGATGTCTTCTGAACAACATTGTGAGCAAGTTACCACCTTCTTTAATAATTATAACTAAATTATGTTGTGAAATTGTGTTCATCAAGCTTAACGACTCAACCCCGTTACATCAATTAAAGATCAATTATCTTTGTTATTTCAACATTATTCATGATTTCTTAATATCATGCATGCCATGTGCTCTCCATTTATTCACTAGATTTAGAGCAGTGGCCAATTTGAGCAAAAAAATCACAACCCCGTCACAGTCAACCCCGTCACACCTACATTTTATTATTATTTGTTTTGTTACGTTTATGAAAAAGTAATTTAAAGTTAGTTGAATTCTGTCTGAGATGTTCAGAGCGATCATAAGAAAACTGATTTTAATTCAAATTCTGAAGTTAAGCCTTTGATCAAAAATGATGAGGTTGCGGTCACAAAAAGGGCCCATTTCATGCTTTAAAATAGCAAAAGTGTGAGATTTTATGCAACTTTTATATTTGCAATTAGTGAATTAGTGTGAGGGACATCTGATGTTGATTTTATCACAAATACATTTTATAATAATATTCAGAGAGCTCCCATAGTGTCCATTACTTAAAATAATGACCAATAATAATAGGGATTTGATGCCTGAGATGGGAAAATATGTTTTTCTGGAAGTTAAATATCTCATTAATGTTTAGAAAAGTAATACATTTTGGTAAAAAAATCTAAAAATGTGTAAATCCAAATCGCACCGGTTTGCTGGCATGACTCGTGTAGAGTGATCTATATACAAAGATGAATCGATATTTAATTCATACAGTGAACACTATAGTGTTATTTTACATCTTAGGCCTAATTCTGTACCTGAATTCACTACAGTTAGACCTTACTTTATTTGTAACTTTGTTATATTGTATATCTATGCTTGTAATTAGTGTATTTGATCTTATTTTTTTACTGACTGTTCACTTGCCTTTAATAATGTTTGAACTTTATTAGTTAGGCTAGTAGTTTTTGCTGTGGTATCGAAGTACTTAAAGTGTGATTTAACTAATAAATAGAAAGCAAAGTTAGATTTTCCACATGTAACTTTGGCAAATTTAACTGTGAAAAAAAAAATATATATATATATATACAGTACAGTCCAAAAGTTTGGAACCACTAATATTTTTAATGTTTTTAAAAGAAGTTTCGTCTGCTCACCAAGGCTACATTTATTTAATTAAAAATACAGTAAAAAACAGTAATATTGTGAAATATTATTACAATTTAAAATAACTGTTTTCTATTTAAATATATTTGACAAAGTAATTTATTCCTGTGATGCAAAGCTGAATTTTCAGCATCATTACTCCAGTCTTCAGTGTCACATGATCCTTCAGAAATCATTCTAATATGCTGATTTGCTGCTCAATAAACATTTATGATTATTTTCAATGTTGAAAACAGTTGTGTACTTTTTTTTTCAGGATTCCTTGATGAATAGAAAGTTCAAAAGAACAGCATTTATCTGAAATACAAAGCTTCTGTAGCATTATACACTACCGTTCAAAAGTTTGGGGTCAGTAAGAATTTTTATTTTTATTTTTTTGAAAAGAAATTAAAGAAATGAATACTTTTATTCAGCAAGGATGCATTAAATCAATCAAAAGTGGCAGTAAAGACATTTATAATGTTACAAAAGATTAGATTTCAGATAAACACTGTTCTTTTGAACTTTCTATTCATCAAATAATCCTGAAAAAAAATATTGTACACAAATATTTTGTACAATTGTACACATTAAATGTTTCTTGAGCAGCAGATCAGCATATTAGAATGATTTCTGAAGGATCATGTGACACTGAAGACTGGAGTAATGATGCTGAAAATTCAGCTTTGCATCACAGGAATAAATTACTTTGTCAAATATATTTAAATAGTACACAGTTATTTTAAATTGTAATAATATTTCACAATATTACTGTTTTTTACTGTATTTTTAATTAAATAAATGTAGCCTTGGTGAGCAGACGAAACTTCTTTTAAAAACATTAAAAATCTTAGTGGTTCCAAACTTTTGGACTGTACTGTATATATAGCGCCACCAACTGTCCAAGGTTGCACTCACCTTTATGATGAGAACTTTTCAACCTTAAGGACTAGAAATAAAATTGCACCCTATGACGCCATTTTTCCACCATTTTTAATTTTCCCAAAAAACAACTTTTTCGAGCTCATCCTAGACCGTGGCTCCACTTTTCAAAAAAATCGAATCAGATCATCTTCAGACAATGCCGACAAAAAGTTATGGAATTAAAGTTGATTAGTCAAACCGTTGTTGAATGACGAATTTGATGAAGGGCTAGCCAGAGAGGACACAAGGTCATATCTCTGCAACTCTTTATCGTATTCAAACCAAACTTGGTGTGTGTTATGACAACCATGACCTGAGGTTATCTGCACAGTTTCGGTGCAGTGCCACCTAGTGGTCAGGAGATATGACCATTTTTAAAATCGCGATTAAAAACATTGGAGTTTTTAATATTTTTTAATGTAATAATTTCACAGTTACTCTCCAGATTAATGTAGAAGACAGAATATTTTAAATATTTGTTTAATGGCATTTTTTTAGGTCAGATTCACTGATACTGATGTCTCTTTTTAAAAACATTAATTATAGACATTCAGCATTACAGTATAACTGAAGTCTATCAATTTCGACATTTATTAGGCTTTAAAAAATATCAACTTTTAATTTAAAGTGAACTTAAAACAATCTTCACATAAACCCATTATAATAAATGTCATATTCACCTGTCTAACAGGAAGGAAATTGAATAAAGTTATCAAACACTTTACAGTCTTCACTGCATAAATGATAAATAAAATATAGATTAATTCTTATTAAAGCTACAATTTTGTGTTGTTTTTGTTCTTTGATGAATATTAATGACATAATCACAGCAACTGGTTTATTAGGCTGCTGTCACTTTAAGAGCTGCCGCTGCCGAACATGACGCCGATCTCATTTCCTCACAACTCTTTACGTTTATTTAAGACATTATTGAAGACTGCTCTTATGAGGATACTCCACAAAACAGGCATTTTGTCATAATTCTGTGTGTTATTGTTTGCTGCGTGAAAGAGAACTCGATACTGGCGCGCGTCTTTCTGTGCACACGAGTCACATGGCACGACATTCACATTTGTCTTGTGGTGATTGAATGGTTTAAAAGCATTTTGATCAATTTGGTGTCAGCGCCACCTATTGGTCAAACGTAATAAGCAGTTATGTCACATTACAAGCGATTTTGCGTAACCATTTTGCCTAAAATCGTCTGCAACTGTCTTTATTTACTCATTTTTGCAGTTAATCTGAACTCTAATAAATAAAGTACTAAAAAACAAGAAGAATTTGATGTCACGCACCGTCTGCGGGTACGAGAGGGGACGGAGGCGGTCATAGTCTTCCTGTCCTGCTGTATCCCATAAGCCAAGGTTCACTGGTTTGCCATCGACCATCACATTGGCAGAATAGTTGTCAAACCTAAAAAATGCACATTGATTTAAAGCTCAATAAAACATTGCAGAATATTCAGAATGAGACAAAAGGCAAAGCAATTACTCAGAAATACATTCCAAAATGTCATTCCACATTTTTGGAATATCTTCCTGCAAAGCATCAGGATACAGTTCATTAGATCTTTAGAATGGTCAACTAATTGTCTTATTGAAATGCAAATCAGTGCTGTCACATGCGCTTCATGTCCACAGCACGACAGATCGCCAGTGAGAACAATAAATCATCCCGTATGAGCCAGTGATCAGACACAAGAACGTTATTATTGTAGAAAAATATAAACAAAGTATACAAAAAGAACGAACACTGAGGAAATGATTGGTTAGCTACAAAAATAACTTTTATTAGGTGCAACATCTGCACCACTGGAAGTTATTTTGCCTTTATGAAGGTGTATAAACCATATAAAAATCATCCATTTATGTTGAATATTTCACTCTAAAAAAATGCTATTTGGGTCAAATATGGACAAACTCGACCGTTGGGTTAAAATTTATCCTTTAACGGCTGAGCTTGTCCATTTTTAACCCTATAAAGGATAAAATTCTCTTTTTTAACCCTATAAAGCTTGATGTATAATATTATCAACACGATCAAAACTTTGCTGATGAACCTGTCGCACACAAAATACTACAGTCCTTCTGTCGTCTGATTGATCGTTTAGACTTTTTTAGCAAGTAAAAGCCTTTAAACCCTTCAGCTCGTGTCTTTCTGCTGTGAAATCATCTCTCAATCATCATTAAAGGGTTAGTTCACCCAAAAATGTAATTTCTGTCATTAATTCCTCTCCCTCATGTCGTTCCACACCCGTAAGACCTTCGCTAAACGAGTCGGACTTCCCATGGATAGCAGGGAAACTATCGCTCACATGCACGCGCTCCACACACCTGTCGTTCATCTCCAGAACACAAATTAAGATATTTTTGATGAAATCCGAGACTCGTCTATATATAATCAACACTTTCAAGGTCCGGAAAGGTACTAAAGACATCGTTAAAACAGTCATGTGACTGCAGTGGATTAACCTTAATGTTATGAAGAGACGAGAATACTTTTTGTGCGCAAAAACAAAACAAAAATAACCACTTTATTCAACAATCTCTTCTCTTCTGTCATTATCTTACGCAGGTGACGCAGTAACACAGTGAAGCTTCCGTGTTTACGTCCGAATGCCGGCTCAGTATTGGCCAAAGCTGATCATGTGATCAACACGACGCATGCGTGTGACGCTGACGCAGGAGCCGGCCAATAATGAGTCGCCGTTCTGATGTAGAACCTGGAAGTGCTGGACGTAAACAACGACTGAGAATGACACAGAAGAGAAGAGATTGATGAATAAAGTGGTTATTTTTGTTTTGTTTTTGCGCACAAAAAGTATTCTCGTCTCTTCATAACACTAAGGCTGAACCACTGCAGTCACATGACTGTTTTAACGATGTCTTTAGTACCTTTCTGGACCTTGAAAGTGTTGATTATATATAGACGAGTCATATACCTCTCAGATTTCATCAAAAATATCTTAATTTGTGTTCTGAAGATGAACGAAGGTCTTACGGGTGTGGAACGACATGAGGGTGAGGAATTAATGACAGAAACTTCATTTTTGGTTGAACTAACCCTTTAATACAACACATTACATTAAATGTTTTAAAACTACAGAGCTTTGATCATAAAACTAAGCATTTAAAAATCATCTTACTAAGACATTATTGGCAGATATTGAGTAACGACTGATATTTATATGCATTTTATGTAAGTATCTGCTATACTGTGATAAAGATCTCAATGATTTACATTGCAAGGCAAGCCTCAGAATTTCATCAAAGTGTTTTTCTCACCATATGAGCCATAAATGTATCATATACTAGATAGATAGATGATAGATATTCCATCTCAATGACTTAAACACCAAATTCTAGCACATATGCACACTATATACTCACACTGTAGGGATGTACTCGCCGGGGAAGGCATTTGTGGTGTAGCTGATGAGCAGACAGGTCTTACCCACCGCCCTGAGGAAAAGCACAAGAGACGGATAAACTGGGGGTTTCTTCTGACATGCATTAATGTGCATTTAAAGAAAACTCACAGATGGAGAGGAAATAATGGTGAAAAGACCCCTAAGTCATAAAATCACTTTTGCATGATGCAGCCTTATTCATGATATAGTTCCTGCTGCTTGTGTGCTCTTTATGTGGGTGTTAGTAAGTCAGATAGTGACAGACCCTGTCCCAGATTCACACTGGCCTGAGGGAAACCACAGTGAAACACGCTGACAGAGCGCTGGCCTCGAAGATTCGGATCAAGGACTCGTTCGTGAATCGGTTCACGAGTCACCACTTGAATGATTCACTGAACGGTGAACCGTTTCTTTTCAGACAGATTTGACTTTTTTGTTTTATATAATATGATTTTCTGTAAAATAATTTTTCTACAAATGTAAATGGGCATTAAAAAAACTACTTTTACTAATTTAACCCTTGTGCGGTCTTCGTTTGGGAAGTACACTCAGGGTCTCCAGAGACCGCAGGCAACTAAATGTAATTTTGTAACAAAATAATTGTTTTGTTTTTTTAAACAAATGTTATTTTACCTTCGTTATTAAAGTTTTTACTCGACATTTGTGCAGTTTTTGGAGGATTTATCATATCTTTTTTAATTTATATAAATAAATTAAAAAATATTTTTTTAAATGGGTTTTTATACAAAAACAGCTTTTTATGTAAAATTCACTTTATAAAAGACACATTTCTAACTTTCATTAATGGGGATAACATGGATAATTTGACATGGTTTAGTGTGAGATTTTTTCCCATCTTTTGGAAAATGCAGTTTTAAAAGTAATAAATGATCACTTTATCCAGTAGATGCTGCAGAGCTCCACTATGTGCTGTTTGACTGACTGAAAGACTCTTTCACAAGTATTTTCAGTTTGACTCATATCTAAATATTATGAAATCACAATTATGACAATAAAAGATACTTTTTGTCAAAGTTTAGTATTTTTTGAAATAAAAAAAAACAGTTTTTCAATATTGTTACATTATGATGAGACCCGCTTAGAAAATTCATCCTCAAAATCAACATTATTGAAAAACATTTTTTTTTCAGAACAAAAAACAAAAAGTATCTTTTATTGTCATAATTGTGATTTCATAATATTTAGATATGAATCAAACTGAAAATCCTTGTGAAAAGAGTCTTTCAGTCATAGCACATAGTGGAGCTCTGCAGCATCTGCTGGATAAAGTGAGAGTTTTATTACTTTTAAAACTGCATTTTCCAAAAGATGGGCACAAATCTCACACTAAACCATGTCAGATTATCCATGTTATCCCCGTTAATGAAAGTTAGAAATGTGTGTTTTTTATAAAGTGAATTTTACATAAGCTGTTTTTGTATAAAAACCCATTAAAAAAAATATTTATTTATTTATTTATATAAATTTAAAAGATATGATAAATCCTCCAAAAACTGCACAAATATGAAGTAAAAACATTAATAAACAGAGTAAAATTACATTTGTTTTTTAAAAAACAATTATTTTGTTACAAAATTACATTTTGTTGCNTTTTGTTGCCTGGGGTCTGTGGAGTTTTTTTTACACTAACATAAAAACAAGATATCGCTCCAATTTTATTTTAACAACTGTTCAAAGTTTCATGTCATTTGGACAAAGAAAACATTTTTTTTTTTAGCAAACGTCGTTTGGGGTCTAAAAAGACCCTATAAGGGTTAAGATAGAAATTAGCATAAATTTAAGGCACAAAAAGCCTTAAATCTATCCTTTGATCTTTAATGCATAAAACGTATTTTATCTTTATTTTTCTCTCTGTTTTGTCTCAGTTTGCTTTGATATAACTGTTTAATTGCATGTTCATTATTCAAGAGATTCCCGGAGAGATAAAACAACAGAGAATCGTATTCTTGAACCGGTTCTTCAAAAGAACCGATTCGCTAAACGAGTCGGACTTCCCATGGATAGCAGGGAAACTATCGCTCACATGCACGCGCTCCACACACTTCTCGTGCACGCTCGCGCGCGTAAGAGGGAGTGGTAACCATAGCGTTTCTTGCTCCAGGCTTTTGCCATCCAACATGGGTCACTAGTACAACACATTCTCTCAAAAATGAAACGTTTCCTTTCAAAGTCTGTTCATTTAATGTCTAATAAACCGCACGTGCATCAGTGATTCACAATAATACATAAAGCAATTAATTTTTAACGTTGTGATTCGCCCATTTTTAATATCTATACATATAAATATTTTAGTTTTGCATGCATTCTGCTCACACGAACATGCTTAAGATAAAATAAAGGGTGTTTCGTTGTGCAAATGATCAAATGTAAAGGCCAGAACTAGGCATCAGTGCATTGCAATAATAACCACACGGGTTTTCCAAGGATGCTCCTCTCCATCAGCTCCCAAAAACACTACTCACCCGTCGCCGACCACCACGCATTTAATCGCTTGCATTTGTGGAGAGGCAGGTTGCTTCACTTTACAGGCGTAAATGTATTTTATTATGACACAGCTCCCACTTAACCCGAGAAATGACAGATATCTGCACAAATACGGTCTCTGCCCTCTTTGCAGCAGCGGTTCTGACGGCGAACCTCACCGAGACGCTCCGGAAAAAGCCGAAGAGATTTAAAGGGACAGGAGCCCTCACACAGCGTTGAGTCATCGCCTCTGTCACGTGCAGCTACTAAATACTGTGCAGTACGCACTATTTACTGCATACTAGTTTATATTTACATTCATGCATTTTGCATTAGTTTTTATCCAATATTGCATTCAGAAATGTTATGTTCATGCATTGCCCGTGAAGCGAATATTTTAAACAGCGGTATGCTAGATGTTTGTCACATGACCTTACGCATGAGTCGTTACGCCGGAAATAATGTAATTATGCATTTTTTTAATGCATGTTTGTGTTGTTTAATTGTTTAACACATTCAAATGGAAATATTTCCTTGTAGTACAGTACTGGTATATTTTTATACCGTAATATTTAAGGAGTATTTAAATTCAGAATTAAAATTAACTGAAAATTTACTCTCCTCCATGTCATTCAAGATGTTCATGTCTTTCTTTCTTCAGTGGAAAAGATTAAGGAAAGCATTCCAGGATTTTTCTCCATATAGTGGACTTCACTGGGGTTCAACGGGTTGAAGGTCCAAATGTCAGTTTCAGTGCAGCTTCAAAGAGCTCTACATGATCCCAGACGAGGAATAAGAGTCTAATCTAGAGAAACGATCGGACATTTATTAAAAAAATAAACATTTATATACTTTTTAACCACAAATGCTCGTCTTGCACTGATCTGTGATGCTCCACGCATGACGTAATCATGTTGGAAAGGTCACGCATGACGCAGATGGAAGTACCGATCCAGTGTTTACAAAGCGAACATGCAAAAACTAAGTTAAACAAAAGGTAATGTCGGATGATTTTGAAGTAGGAGAAAATTTGATTTTTTCGTCCTACCGCGGTACTTCCACCTACGTCACGCGTGACCTTTCCAACATGATTACGTCATGCGTGGCGCATCACAGAGCAGTGCAAGACGAGCATTTGAGGTTAAAAAGTATATAAATGTTTATTTTTTTAATAAATGTCCGATGGTTTCTCTAGATAAGACTCTTATTCCTCGTCTGGGATCATGTAGAGCTCTTTGAAGCTGCACTGAAACTGACATTTGAACCCGTTCAAGTCCACTATATGGAGAAAAATCCTGGAATGCTTTCCTTAATCTTTTCCACTGAAGAAAGAAAGACATGAACATCTTGAATGACATGGGGGTGAGTAAATTGTGAACTAATCCTTTAAGAATGAACATTAATCCAATAAATATTGTACAAACAGCTTAATCAAAAACACACATTTTATTTAATAACCAACAGACATTACAAAAGCTACTTCAAAAGTAGAAAACATTTTAAAATATACAATTTGTAAGTGCCATAAGAGCTTTTGATGGACAATATGGCACATTGGGGATTTTTAAAAGACAGATATGAAAGAGCTCAAACATTTTTTTTAAATATTCATAAAAACAGTGAAATTTTCTAAATAGAAAAATTGAGTTCCCTGATTATTTACTAAAGCAAACTCTTCCCCCCTCCCAAACCAAAAACAGGACAAGAATGCATACCAATATTTTGTTCTAATTCATGAAAACATGCCACTCAGCATCATATGCAGTAGATTTATGATGCATAGCTGAAAAGCACCCTGCTGGAATTGACGGCAAGTCTGTGAAAATCACTTTTTGGGGCTGAAGTGTGCGAGAGACGAGCCCTGGACGTAAGTGAGAATGGCGTTCTGCAGGAAGCTGGCTCTCTGCGCCTCGTCCTCGCGTATGCGCTGGATCTCTCCTTCTCTGATGCGCAGCCGCTCGAGCAGAGAGGAGATCTCGCTCTCTTTGTCCAGAAGGGCCTCTCTGTGGGTGGTGCTGAGAACTGATCCAAAACACAAACACAGACTCCATGAGCCGTCAGCCTGCAACAGGCATCAGGTTACATAACAGAACGAAAACAAGTCTTGCAGTTAGTCTTCACTATGTGAATTAGTTACATGAACAATTCCAGGTATACTTTTATAAAACTTGCTGAATATGTATTATTCACCCTTCATCTCTCTCTCCAGAGCAGCAATCTTCTCTTTAAGGCCGCCCTGTGCCGTCCTCTCAGCTTGCAGGTGACCAATCTGCTCCTGCAGCTCCACCCGCACCCGGGTCACTTCTGACACTTTCTCCTGCTCTTTACCTGCAAGATCCTGTGGTCACAGAGGTCATTTACATTCATTCATTTAAATGTGTTTTATTAAATCAGGGTTATTATTGTTAAAGGTGCAGTATGTAATAATTCTGTCTGCTAGAGGTCGCTAGAGGCCTATTCAAAACAAAGGCGTAGCTTGATGACGGCAAGTTTGAGCGCGGAATCTTGGGACATGTGGTCTTCACCTCAACGGCCGGTGGAAATAATCGGGATAGGACTCGGGAAGAAATCATGTTCATGGATGTGATTATTAACGTTACTGTAGTGTGAAGCAGAGCAGGAGCGAGTGTTGTGGAGCTGAACGAGGAGCTGGAGCGATTGCGCAACACACGCCTCACGAGCAGCGGGACTTTTATTATGCCACAGTCGCCGCTTCCGCTTTTCCGGTCATGAGTATGAGGTAACACAGCTCTGTTTATCATATTAGATACATTTGAGAGTGTTGAAAATTATGTTATAACGTTACTCTGTGCGTTCGTTCGGCGGCTGCTGTGAGACGCTGTTACACACTGCAGTAAGAAAGATCGATACTAGAATATCATATTAAATGCTGGATGATTGTGTTGATAAATGGCATGCAATTAATTTTAAAACATATTGTATGATGGAGGAAGAAGACTAAACGTGTTAAGCTATATAACAATAATTAGTTTTCTGTCTATAAATATATCAAAACAGTTGTTTCCTTGTCTATTAAAACATGTAATATATTAAAGCGTCTTTGGTGTTTTCATGGTTTCTACAAAATAAAACCGGAAACCGAGGGTAACGCGGGTATGACGCAATTGACAGGCGACTCCTCACACGTCCCGGAGCCTTTGTTAACATTGCAATTTTCTCACGATTTACAACATTTGGGATATTGCAAGTACTCAAGTGAACAAAATATATAACACTGACCTAGTGGTTCTTGGATATTTTACTTCAAAAATATTACATATTGCACCTTTAACTAAAATGAAAAGCATAAAAACAATTTCTTGAAATAAACAATAACATAACTTAAAAAAACAGCTGAAGTACTAAAAAAACTAAAGGGATAGTTCACCCAAAAATGAAAATTATCCCATGATTTACTCACCCTCAAACCATCCTAGGTGTATATGACTTTCTTCTTTCAGGCGAACACAATCGGAGATATATTCAAAAATATTCTGGCTTTTTCAAGCTTTATAATGGCAGTGAATGGGGGCCGAGATTTTGAAGCCCAAAAAAATGCATCCATCCATCATAAAAGTAATCCATACGAATCCAGAGGGTTAATAAAGACCTTCTAAAGCGAAGCGATGGGTTTTTGTAAAAAAATATCCATATTTAAAACTTTATAGACAAGAATCACTAGATGTATGATTATCGTAAGCTTAGGTGAGAGTCAAGGCCTCTCGCGGTTCAAACAAATAGAGCTGGGCAACAAACTCAAGCTCTTCCAACATTTCCCTTTAAAAATTCTCATTTTACACTTCTAATTTGTTACCGGTGTTTTGTTTTGCTCTCCTCTGCGCTTCCGCGTGTCGGGCCAAAGTTCACTCTTCCACTGGACTCGCGTACAGAAGCCAGTGATTCTAGTTTATAAAGTTTTAAATATGGATATTTTCCTTACAAAAACCCATCGCTTCACTTCAGAAGGCCTTTATTAACCCTCTGGAGTTGTATGGATTACTTTTATGATGGATTGATGCATTTTTTTGGGCTTCAAAAAATTTCGGCCCCCATTCACTGCCATTATAAAGCTTGGAAGAGCCAGGATATTTTTTAATATAACTCTGATTGTGTTTGACCGAAAGAAGAAAGTCATATACATCTAGGATGGCTTGAGGGTGAGTAAAACATAGGATAAATTTCATTTTTTCTGTGAACTATTCCTTTAAAAAGGTAGGGTAGGCAATGTTTTTCATAAACACTTTTTGTTATACTGGTTAAAACTCTCTTCATTCACATCCTGCCAGCAATCAATAATAGAAGTGGTCTAAATATTAAAAAATGTATATATATCTTCTGTGGAAGTCTCAGGACCAAAAAATGTTCGTCCAATCATTGCATTCAGTCCTACTTGCCTGTCAACCTATGTGAGTCATTCCACGAAACCGGTACGATTTGAGTCCCTCTGACCTTTTTCAGTGTATTTTATCTATTGGGTCACCAAAATATTTTTTTAAAAGCTTTTTGAATTAATTGAAATGTCTCATTTAATAACGTTTAAAAACACGACATACATTTTATCATCATATTAGAAATTATTTTGTTTTTTTCAGTTGACACCACCTATTTTGTCACGTCCCTCAAGGCCTTCATTGAAAGTGTTCTTGGGATATGAATAATAAAATGAGAAAAAAGTCCATTCATTTTGCCATTCCCATTAATATCCATCTGTGCTTTTTTGCTGGTAATGTTTTTTTCTAAGTAAATTCATAATTATTCATTAAAATCACATCATTTATTTCCATACCTCAACCCCGTTACACAAACCATAATGAACTGATACTTATGTGACATCATTAATAGGAAGTGACATCATAGATGTCTTCTGAACAACATTGTGAGCAAGTTACCACCTTCTTTAATAATTATAACTAAATTATGTTGTGAAATTGTGTTTATCAAGCTTAACGACTCAACCCCGTTACATCAATTAAAGATCAATTATCTTTGTTATTTCAACATTATTCATGATTTCTTAATATCATGCATGCCATGTGCTCTCCATTTGTTCAATAGATTTAGAGCAGTGGCCAATTTGAGCAAAAAAAATCACAACCCCGTCACAGTCAACCCCATCACACCTACATTTTATTATTATTTGTTTTTTTACGTTTATGAAAAAGTAATTTAAAGTTAGTTGAATTCTGTCTGAGATGTTCAGAGCGATCATAAGAAAACTGATTTTAATTCAAATTCTGAAGTTAAGCCTTTGATCAAAAATGATGAGGTTGTGGTCACAAAAAGGGCCCATTTCATGCTTTAGAATAGCAAAAGTGTGAGATTTTATGCAACTTTTATATTTGCAATTAGTGAATTAGTGTGAGGGACATCTGATGTTGATTTTATCACAAATACATTTTATAATAATATTCAGAGAGCTCCCTTAGTGTCCATTACTTAAAATAATGACCAATAATAATAGGGATTTGATGCCTGAGATGGGAAAATATGTTTTTCTGGAAGTTAAATATGTCATTAATGTTGTGAGGTGTTCAGAAAAGTAATACATTTTGGTAAAAAAAAATAAAAAAATGTGTAAATCCAAATCGTACAAGTTTGGTGGAATGACTCATGTATGTATTTGCATACCTCCGTGCATCACACGTCATCAGCGCGTTTCATGAGGCTATGCAGAGTTGTAGACACGAGTGCTCCTGAACCAAAACAACAAGCATATGCTGCATTCACTCCATAACTACCATAATTAAGAGATGGCAACCCGTGACTCAGACTCGGAACACTGTCAACGGCAAAATAAACCTGCAGCAGTCAGGTGGTACAACTCGGAGCTCTCTAAGTTGTTCACGTTCATTATTATTGAAATGTTACATGCTTTGAGTCATGAGGTAATTTAATGCCGTCTCTCGTGCCGCTTTGCAGACTCTGCTCTGGCGGTGCGCGTTCATGTGTTTTGGAGGAGGCGTGGCTTTGGAGGCGCTCTGAAGGGAGGGTGGGAACTAATGTTTTTAAAGCTAGTCCAACAGGTTGAGAAGCAGCGCTGCGTCTCTCCACCAGAGGCAGTACCTGCTGTAGCTCCTCTATCCTGCGGCGGAGCGAGTCCATCTCGATGCTTTGCTGGCCCACTCTGGCGTGAAGCTCAGCGAGGGTTTGTTTCTGCTGGGTGCAGTGGTTCTGCGATTCGTCCCGAGACTGACGAACCGCTCGCAGTTTCTCCTCCAGGCTGGTCAGGTGCTGCTGCTGCAGAGGGAACATGATATCTTGTGGTTCTGATGAACGATACTGCTAATGTGGTAATGATTCAAGAAGCATTTGCATACCTCCTCCAGTCGCACTTGGGCGCGCACTTTCCCAAGCTCCTCCTCAGCTTGAGCTCTCTCAGTCACTAGAGACGCTTTCGTTCTGCTGACCTCCTGCATGCAAGAGACAAACTGTGACTCAAGTGCAAATGTGATTCTTCATTGTCAATCTTAATCTTAAAGGGATAGTTCACCCAAAAATGAATATTGTCAACATTTACTCGCCCTCAAGTTGTTCGAAACCTGTATGAATTTCGTTGTTCTGCTGAACACAAAGGAAGATATTTAGAAGAATGTCAGTAAACAAGTAGAAAAATACATAAGTAAGAAAAATAAATACTATGGTAGTCAATGGGGGACAAGATCTGTTTGGTTACAGACATTCACTCTTTCAAAAATCTTCCTTTGTGTTCAGCAGAACAAAGAATCAGTAAGAATTAGGGGTGGGCGATCTGACGATTTTTAAAATCGAGATCGATCTTGAAGACGTCCATGATCTACTTTTCAAGCGAATCATAGAGATCGTGATCTTTTATGTCCTCGTAATAATGTTAAAATACAGTAATGACTGCCTACTAGATGCTGACTGGCCAAATTATATCATGTGTCTTTCATATGGAAGCTTGTTTCCCCCACAGAATAAAAAAACTCTTTTTCTCAGAATTGTGTGATATAAAGTCGCAATTGCGCGTTATATAGTCAGAATTGCATGATATATACTCGCAATTCTCCCTTTTTTTTCTTGCAATTGCATGAAAAAATTGACTTTAAAAAGATAAACTCGCAATTCTAAGAAAAAAGGTCAGAAGTGCAAGTTTATATCATGCAATTCTGACTTTATAACGCGCAATTGCAAGAAAAAAAATCAGAAGTGCAAGTTTATATCATGCAATTCTGACTTTATAACGCACAATTGCAAGAAAAAAAAGGTTAGAATTGTGTTTATCACGCACTTCTAACTTTTTTCTTGCAATTGCGTGTTATAGTCAGAATTGCATGATATAAACTTGCACTTCAGATTTTTTTTCTTGCAATTGCGCGTTATAAAGTCAGAATTGCATGATATAAACTCGCAATTCTGACTTTTTTCTTGCAATTGCGTTATAAAGTCAGAATTGCATGATATAAATTGAATTGAATTGAAAGCATTTATTGTCATTGCATTTGCATACAATGAAATTAGGAGCACTACTCCTGCCTGGTGTTTGACAAACAAATATACGAACATATAACAACAACAATTTACACATTGCACCCCTTAGTGCATTACGTTCAAGTCCTAGAAGATTAAAGTGTTCAAGTGATGATATTGCACATTGGATATACTGCACATTTTACAGAACAGCAGTATAGACAGAATAGGAGTTTATAGTAAAATAAATAAATGTAAATAAATAACATGACTGGAATAATATTACACCTTTAGCGCATTTTTGAGTTTAAAGTCCGGATTGCAACTGGAAAGAAACTGTCCTTAAATCTTGTGGTCCTTGCTCTTAAACTCACAATTCTGACTTTTTTCTTGCAATTGCGTTATAAAGTCAGAATTGCATGATATAAACTCGCACTTCTGACTTTTTTTCTCAGAATTGTGAGATATAAACTCGCAATTGCAAGTTATAAAGTCCAATTCTGAGGAAAAAAAGATGGACTTTTTTTTTAAATTTTACTTTATAACTCACAATTCAGACTCTATAACACGAAATTACGAGTTTATATCACGCAATTCTGAGAAAAAAGTCACTTACCTTTTAATTCATACAGTGAAGACTATGCAGTGTTTTAAAGTTTAACTCAAAGTTAAATGACTATTTTGACAACTGATTGTTTTAAATTGTGCAAGCGAAATGAAATGATCGTGATATGAAATTTTGGGAAGATTTGAGAGTGAGAGTGAGAGTGAGCCCACCCCTAGTAAAAATCTAACTTTTGTTGGTCACAGAGCTTATTTTCCACAATAATCGAGGGAATCAGGGTGACGCAAACTTTTGGATTGGACTACAAAAATACATCATCATATATACTCCGTTAATCTTCAGGTTAGTTTTGGGAAAAATCTTGTCTACTTCTTCTAATTGGATCCGCTGTCCCTCAAGTTTGAGGATGCGCTCTTGAAGAGCTCTTTCACTCTCTTCCTGATGTCTCGTCAGGTGATCAACCTGGAGAAAAACGATAATATGTTCAACTAAAAATGCAAGTAAAAAATACCCAAAGTAAAAAATCTCAGTGGGTTTGACATCTTCACCTCCTTCTGTCGCAAACTGTCCATGTCTTCGACTGCCTGCTTGGATCTTCTCTTCTCCATGTCCAGCCGTTCTAACGGAAGGAAGAAAACATTCCAATTTCCTGAAATACAATCTATAGTAACTGAGTCGGAAGTGACGTGGCACCTTCGGTCTGGGCGAGCCGCAGCTTCAGTTCAGCGGTGGTGTTTGTGAGTTCCTGCTTCAGCTCAAAGATCTGATCCTGTTGTGTTTTACATCTGCGTTCGCTCTCCTCCAGCTGTGAGGGTTAAACATACCGGTTACATCTCACACACCCGAGACGCTCCATCATGTGAAATGCTTCGTCTCTGTACCTTGTTCTTCAGCTGGAGGTTCTTCTCTGACAGACTGTTCACCTCCTTCAAAAGCTTGGCTTCCCTCAGAGCACTATCCTACAAACCATTAGAAATCAATTTACTATGAAGTAATGCAAAGTTAAATGATCTAGTGTTATATTAGTAATATAATTGTATTAGTGTTGAAAACAGTTTCTGAATACCTCCTGCTCTTTCTTGATCTCTCTGGACTGTCTGTCTCTGAGCTCAGTTTTCTCCATTTTAACTCGAGTCAGCAGTTCACCCAGGTCATGAGCCTTCTGCTCTGACAGAGCTAGAGCCGCCTCCGTCATCTGCAGTCTGAACAACAAAACACCAAACATGCCAAAGTACAAAAAACAACTTGATGCTTTGATTTTAGCCATTAACGTAAAACATGCACGGCAGTGTTAAAGGATGCCTACTTGGCTGTGAGAGAATTCACAGATGATTTCTGCTCGTTCAGAGCTTCATGTAACTGCCCCAGACGCATTGATGAATTTCTGCAAGAAATTCAAAACCATATGCTGTCATCATTCGATCATTGTTTACTCACCCAAAAGCTGGTTTGGTTCAACTTTAAGTGACACTGACCTGCTGCTTCTTCCCATCTCGTCTTTCTGTCTGTCAATGGTCTCCATGAGACTAAGAAACTTCAGGCCACATGGAGAGAAGGGCTGTTAGATGTCAATCCACCCACAGTTTAACCGAATAATCCCAGCCACCCTCACCTGTCGGCCCTTCTCCTCCTTTAGGAGCTGGATCTCTTTGCTGAGCACTTGAGTCCTGCTCCGGCTCTCTCGAAATGTGGACTGCCTGTCTGCGTTGTGGTTCATGGACTGTTCTGGGAAAGTGTAAACAAATTTGGATTTGTTCTTATAAAAAAAAACTAAAAGTCTTTGTATTAAAGCTGCAGTAAGTGATTTCTGAGAAACGCTGTTGAAAGCGTTGGGGGAGGGGAGAGAGTGAACCAATCAGCAGTAGGGGGCGTGTCCACTCGTGATGGGGGAGGAGAGAGAGTGAGCCGATCAGCGGTAGGGGGCGTGTCCACTCGTGATGGGGGAGGAGAGAGAGTGAGCCGATCAGCGGTAGGGGGCGTGTCCACTCGTGATGGGGGAGGAGAGAGAGTGAGCCGATCAGCAGTAGGGGGCGTGTCCACTCGTGATGGGGGAGGAGAGAGAGTGAGCCGATCAGCAGTAGGGGGCGTGTCCACTCATGATGGGGGAGGGGAGAGAGTGAGCCGATCAGCAGTAGGGGGCGTGTCCACTCATTCATTTTTCGCGAAGCAATATTTTTATGCAGCTATGATAAAGAGACATCCACTCTCACAGTGTGTGTTCATGCATTTAGGGGGTGGGGCAATGAAGGGAAGGGCGTGTTTGTTTGGGTTGATTTCAAATAACAACAGAGTTTCTCAGAAATTACTTACTGCACCTTTAAGGCAAGACACTACAGGTAAAACTGTTGTTTTATTCCTATCTATATTCTGAAGGTTTTTGCAGAAAGTTTGTTTATTTATCACTCTCAGTTATATAACATTTTATTCCTAAAATCGTGGTGAAAATTTATTTTTTTCTGGATGTTGACAGTATTTTCTGATTTATACAATGCTAAAAAAAAGAGATATTAAATCCTCTCTGTAAAAAAAACCTTGAATATGTCAAAAAAATGAAACAAGAATTCAAGATTTCTGTTCTGGAAACGTATGCAAACATTAATACCTCGTCTGCATATTTAAACGTAACATTTAAAAAAACTATTGTCTTAATGTGATTAATCAACTAGGGAAAGTATGGCACGATCTACTCTATTCACCTGTAGTGTCTTGCCTTAAATGTGTACAACAGCTGCGGTCGACATTCAGCCTCACCGATGGCTCGGAGCGTGTCACTGGGAATGTTGTTCCCAGCCATCTCCAGTTTGAGCAGCGTGCGGTTCTGCTGCACTCCCTCCAGCAGAGATCGGCCGCCCAGCAGCCCCATGTTGTTCCATCTGACATCTGTAAACACATCGTGATTTTGAACAATACTTTCATAGAGACTAAAGTCAAAAGGAACCATTTCTAGACCAGTGGATCTCAATTTTCCACTACAATATTTGAAGACTCCCCCTCACTCACAATTTGTACAGGATAAAATATTTTAGAGCTTGGCATAACTAGAAAGATATTTATTCCTTACAAAAATAACCAAATAATACTAAATATCTTGATTTTTTGTTGCTTATTTAAAATACTTTTAGAACCACTGATCTACACAATTATTGTAGAGCTGAGCATCAATAGAAAAATGTATGTAGTTTTCATGACTTTTTTTATAATGTAATAATTTCCCATAATACTTTCCAGGTGAGAAATCATGCTTTTAAATTTCTCAGATATTTTTAGGATTTATACGACCACACAAGTAACGGCATTAACTTATATATGCGTGTAAGCGTTGATAATAATGTTTAAATCTATGATAATTAGGTTTAACTACAAAAGGCTGTAATGAATTAATTAGATATATGTATGATGCTTTAAAGATTTCTATTTCAAATAAATGCTGCTCTCTTTTCATTAAAGAATACTAAAAATGTGTCATGGTTTCCACACAAACTGTTTTCAACATTGATAATAATCATAAATGTTTCTTGAGCATCAGAAGGATCATGTGACACTGGACGACTGGAGTAATGATGCTGAAAATTCAGATTTGATCACAGGAATAAATTACACTTTACTGTATATTCACATAGAAAACAGCTTTTTTACATAAAAATAATATTTCAGAATTTTTACTGTATTTTTGATCAAATAAATGCAGCCTTGATGAGCAGAAGAGACTTCTTTCAGAAACATTTAACACTCTGGTGAGCAAAAATGACCAATTTTCTTTATAATTATTTCAATGAATGTACTATATTTTTGTTCGATAATTTTTTTTATTTAATATTTTGTATTTTTAGGGGATTTTATGTTACTAAATTATATTTACACTGTAGTTATAATCCATTTATTCACTTTTTGAGCATAGACTCATACATTTCCAACTTAAACTGTCGGAAATCTTGAATACTTTAAAGCACAGACTTAAGTTTGATCTCTTTTCAAAGACGACACTTGGCAGATTATTGCTGTAGTGAAAAAAGTTATTTAAAATGCACAAAATTAAAATTTTCAATTTTTATATTAAAAAAAACACGTTTTACTTTAAAACTGCGAGAAAATCAAAGCCAAGTTGTGTTCCAAATTTGAGCTTGATATCTCAAAAAATGAGCTTTCAGTAAGATTTTGTTAGTTGCAGTACCAAAAGTTTCCACTAGATGAAATTCATATCCCATTAATTTCCAATGCTGTTCATTTTGACTACACAAGTGCGACTTTTTTTCAGGACAATTTAAAGGGTTAGTTCACCCAAAAATGAAAATAATGTCATTTATTACTCACCCTCATGTCGTTCCACACCCGTAAGACCTTCGTTCATCTTCGGAACACAAATTAAGATATTTTTGATGAAATCCGATGGCTCAGTGAGGCCTGAGCAATGGCATTTCCATGTACTAAAAAAATATTTAAATCAGTTCATGTGAGTACAGTGGTTCAATATTAATATTATAAAGCCACGAGAATATTATTGGTGCGCCAAAAAAACAAAATAACGACTTATATAGTGATGGCCGATTTCAAAACACTGCTTCAGGAAGCTTCGGAGCGTCATGAATCAGCGTGTCGAATCATGATTCGGATCACTTGTCAAACCGCCAAAGGTCTTACGGGTGTGGAACGACATGAGGGTGAGTAATTAATTACATTATTTTCATTTTTGCAAGAAAATCAAAGCTATAAATCTAAACAAGTTTCCAAATTTGAGTTTGATATCTCAAAAAATGAGCTTTCAGTAAGATTTTGTTTGGGTGCAGTACCAGAAGCTTCCACTAGATGAAATTCGTCTGCCGTTCATTTCCAATGCGTTCATTTTTGACCGCGAGGAGCACAAGTGTGACTAAATCAGGACAAATTAACCTTTTTGAATCATGATGATTTTTTTTGTGTGTTCACATAGCAAGTGCCAAAAACTTTACCAAGTTTCATACCATTCTGATGAAGTAAAAAATTCTAAAAAAACTAAACGTTAATCTTTTCTACCAAAGACCAAATCTTACAGCCCCAATGGTATGAGCCATCAATACTGATGTTTTTAAGTTAGATCTGTTAACATACAGAAAAAGCGTATTAAATATATTTAAATGATTGCACGGATTTATTAATAAACAAAGAGAAATATTGCACACCACCACACAGTTGCAAAAGAGAGCGACTGGCATCTTGCAAAACATTTACATTACATCAGCCTCAAAGAACTGGGACGAAAACAACAACAACAGTCCCTGTTGAGGGTGAATCTGCTCTCTCACTCACCCAGCTCCTGCAGAGTGCTGTTCCTCTTGAGCGCCACACAGAGCTCCGCCGCCCCCTGGTGGTTGATCTGGTTGTTGCGCAGGTCGAGCTGGGTGAGAGAAGTGTTGGAGGCCAGACCTTCGCAAAATACGGCAAATCCTTCCTCCCACATTCCCAGAGCGTTCCACTCCAGCACAAGTCTCCAAGCAAAACACAAACAATCATTTGATATTTATTTTTTATTTTTGATGCCACAAAATCCTCTTACTTTCTACATCACTGAGGTAAGACGTCCTTCTTTTGATTTGATTTTAAATGTTAGATAATATGCAAAAAATTAAATTATTGAGATACAGTTTAGAAACGTTCAGTCAGGAAAATAGGAATGAAAACAAATCAAAAGGAACATTAGAAATCCCTCACCGGCGCAGCATCTTGTTCCTCACTAATAACTGTCCCAAAGCCTCAGCTCCTGTTCCTCTCATGTTGTTGCCCTGAAGAGAAATTACGCTTTTAGGAAATGCATTACAGACTAATTTCAAAGCTAGAGACAGACCAGTAAAATATGTATAAATTAATGCATAATTTAAATTCACCTTCAGGTCCAAAACTTTCACTGTGGTGTTGGAGCAAAGCCCAGTGAGGAGCAGCTTGGCACCTGTAGATGGCGGAAGAGTGTGAGTGTTGTAGGAAAAATACATTAAAAAACAGTGGTTTTCTTATATATGCTATTTCATTGATTTCTAGATATGGAAATCATGGATATAAAAGGAATACATTAAAGATCCACCTATTGAATAATACCTTTCATGTATTGTGTAATATAGTGTATATTGTGAATGTGAAAGATCTGAAAAGTTTTAAAGATCAAAGTAACACACGTTTCCTTTCCGACACGCACTGTAAGCGATCGACCAATAACAACAGACTGGGCCGTCTGACCAATCAGAGCAGTGAAAGGCGGGGTTTAGACCGACTCCTTGATCGAAGCATTTCAGTGAAAAGAGCTGATGCTGCAGTGGATATTATGAGAATATTAAAGGGTTAGTTCACCCAAAAATGAAAATTCTGTCATTAATTACTCCCCCTCATGTCGTTCCACACCCGTAAGACCTTCATTCATCTTCAGAACACAAATTAAGATATTTTTGATGAAATCCGATGGCTCTGTGAGGCCTGAGCAATGACATTTCCTCTCTCAAGATCCATTAATGTACTAAAAACATATTTAAATCAGTTCATGTGAGTACAGTGGTTCAATATTAATATTATAAAGCCACGAGAATATTTTTGGTGCGCCAAAAAAACAAAATAACGACTTATATAGTGATGGCCGATTTCAAAACACTGCTTCAGGAAGCTTCGGAGCGTTATGAATCAGCGTGTCGAATCAGCTGTTCGGAGCGCCAAAGTCACGTGATTTCAGCAGTTTGACACGCGATCCGAATCATGATTCGACACGCTGATTCATAACGCTCCGAAGCTTCCTGAAGCAGTGTTTTGAAATCGGCCATCACTATATAAGTCGTTATTTTGTTTTTTTGGCGCACCAAAAATATTCTTGTCGCTTTATAATATTAATATTGAACCACTGTACTCACATGAACTGATTTAAATATGTTTTTAGTACATTAATGGATCTTGAGAGAGGAAATGTCATTGCTCAGGCCTCACAGAGCCATCGGATTTCAACAAAAATATCTTAATTTGTGTTCTGAAGATGAATGAAGGTCTTACGGGTGTGGAACGACATGAGGGTGAGTAATTAATGACAAATTTTTGGGTGAACTAACCCTTTAAAGTGTTTTTGACCTTGAATGAATGTAAATCTATTGTAAAACAACATTAGGAACCTGTAAAATGTCACAATAGAGGCTGTGTAAAAAGTATAAAGTCTAAAGCAATACAACAGGATTTTAGTAATCGGCTCATGCAAATATCAGAGTAATAATTACGCCCTCATCTAAAAGATCCATGCTATGTTTTCAGATTTTGGGTAAATCTCACAAAACTGCTCAAGATCAAGTCCAGGTCAAATTTCACTCACAGCAACCAAAATAAATTTTGCATTATCTTATAAAGAACTTTTATATATCATATATATTGTTCGATTTATAATTATTTATATTCATTTATTTGTTTATTTTGTATTGTGACATTATTTTCATGGCACATTTTACCCATAAATTCTTTTTTGACCCCAAACGACATTTGCAAAAATAATAATAATAAAAAAAAATTAAAAAAAATGTTCCCTTGATCCAAATTTCATGAGACTTTGTAACGCTGGCAACACTGTCTAGATCTACAAAACAAAATTAAATTGGAATGAAATCTGGTTTATGTTAGTGTGAGAAATAAAAAGTCACACTCAGGCTGTTCGGGGTCTCTGGAGACAAAAAAATGGATAAAATTCATCCTCAAAATCAGAAACAACGCAGAACAAACAGATAGAAATGAAGTGGCTACACTTTAAAACATCTAGAATGCAAAATGATCATGCTCTCGCACACACACACACACACACGTTTGTTTTTGTGAAATGTGGGGTCATTCCATAGGCGTAATGGTTTTTATACTGTACAAACTGTATTTTCTCTCCCCCTACACTACCCCTATCCCTAAACCTAACCATCACAGGAAACTGTGCACACTTTTACTTTCTCACAAAAACTCATTCTGTGTGATTTATAAGCCTTTTGAAAAGTGGGGACATGGGGAATGTCCTCATAAGTCACCCTCTCCTTGTAATACCTGTGTCATACCCATGTCATTATACACATTTGTGTCCTGATATTTCACAAAAACACGCACATACACACAAACACACACACACACACACACACACACAGAGAGATGAAAGGATGAGATAATACAATTGAGAACAAACTTCAGTACAAATCTGACTTCAGTACAAAAAAAAAAATGCTAAATTTTTATCGTCATAATTGTGATTTCATAATATGTAGATATGAATCCAACTGGAAAAACATGACAAGATGTCTTTTAATTAGTCAAATAGAGGAGATCTGCAGCCATCTACTGGTTAAAGTGAACATTTTTTACTTTTAAAACTATATTTTCTATCAGATGGCAAAAATCATCACACTAAACCATGGCAAACTGTCCATGTTATAAACTGTCCATGTTATCTCCATGAATGAAAGTTAGAAATGTGGGTCTTTTTAAAGTGAATTTTACATAAATAGTTGCCGTTTTGAAAAAAAAAACTTTATTAATTTATTTATATAAATTCAAAACATGCTATAAATCCACCTTAAACTGCACAAATGTAGAGTAAAAACATTAATAAAGAAAGTAAAATTACATTTGTTTTAAAAAAAAACATTATTTTGTTACAAAATTACATTTTATTGTCTGGGGTCTCACCTGAGTGTAGGAATAGCTTACAAAGGTTAATTACGTTAATATTTTTATTTATTTATTTATTTTTATTGGCTTTTGACAAACAGGGAACATTAATGGCATTAAATATGTTATGCAGTTGTAAGTATACAAAACAAGGTTTTAAATACTGCCGTTGTTAGAGATTAATATACTTGTGCACAAAGTGAACAACTAAATAGAATAATGTTGCACTTCCTGTAATTTTTGCAATTTTTTTTTGCAATTGCCATAAAATTATTCTAAACGAACAAAAAAGGTCCTACAAAGTTTGTTTTGTTTTGTTTTATGCAATATAAACCGTCTTTTAATTTCCTTCTCCGGATGTTTCTGCGAGTTACCTTCCTCACTGAGCATGCAGTCGCTGAGGATGACCTCGGTGAAGAGCGTGTCGTTCTGCAGTGCTCTCCCCAGCACGCCGCAGGTGTCCGCGCTGACGCTCTGCCCGCTCAGGTCCAGTCTCCAGCTGCCCGTCGCCGTCCTCGTGTCCTGCAGCTGCGCCAGCACTGACTCCTGAGTGTCCACTCCTCCCTCCTTACACAGCCTCAGGTACGAGCGCCTGAAGTCCTCCATGACCTCCGTCACCTCTCACTGAACTGTGGAGAAAAGAAAACGCAGTCATGTTATGTCCAAACCATGACCTTTGACCCTTATCCATTCAATACACAGCAAAATCCCCAGAGTTAAATCAACTCTGCTCAGAGTACATATGGTCCCTCTCTAAATAGTGTTAAAACAACACTGAAGCAGAGTTAAATTTAATGAGATAATTAAGCAGTTAACTAAGTAATGATTGCGTATTAGTGATGAACACCTACTGTTAACAAGCAGAATCACTGAAGAAATAAGAAAAAAACACAAGAACTACAACTGACTTCAGTCACAGCCTTATTAATTGCTTAATTATCTCATTAACTTTAACTCTGCTTCAGTGTTACTTTAACACTGTTTAGAGAGGGATCATACGAGCAGAGTTGATTTAACTCTGGAGATTTTACTGTGTATGATTGTCCTCATTATATGATATGTAGTTTTTGGTCACATTTTATATTAGGTGTCTTTGCATTGTATCAAATGATTAATTTAAATCTTAGTACATAGCAGTTAAAATCACTTAATATAAAATAAATATGTTTTTATTTATGATTTCAACAAGAGCAGTGCTACAAAGTACTATCTACATGCTTATTAGATACAAAAAAGGGGGGAATTAATATATTATAATGTATTTTCCTTAATAATAAGAGGTTTAAAGAAATAAAAATAAAATCTTCAAGCAGACATTACGTTATTTGCGTTCGAGTCATCTGATACTCTACGTACAAAACTAATTTACGCGCAACAATCGCTTTGCGTGAGATAAAGAGTAATAAAATGACAACTTACCTTTATTTCTGCAGTTAAAATACATTACTTTATCCAGTGTTGTGACAGCAGATGTTGTTCAGCCTCTTATCTTCACTATTGTTTCGTTTGACAGTTTAAAGTATCCAGGAAGTCAAACGACTTCCGGTTTGAAACCGCAGAATTGTGGGATATGTAGTTTTATGTGATTTGTCGTTTCGTTAAATTTCTTAGAAACAAGGCAACATTGCAAGATTTGAAAATATATATAACAAGTGTCTATATCTAACGTTGTTTGACAAAGTAAAACATTTGTTGTTTTTTTCCGATCTTTGAAAAATTCCTTCATTCATCATATTCAATTTTACAATATTTTCAACAATGCAAACATTAGAAAGTTCAGTACATGAAAAAAGGTAACTTTATAACTTCACCACAAAGAGTAAACAAAATAAACATCATTTTATCTACTGTACAAAACAGAATAAAATAATTAATAATGAATAATAATAATATATGTATATATTATTTTATTATAAATGTAATAATTATCACTGTTTAGTTTTATTAACTATTATTTTATTTATTTATTTATTCATACCGGCCTGTCAGCCACGTGGTACAGTAATGTGAGCGGGAAATCCTCCAGAACGTTTAAAATGGAGTTCAAAATAATTCCGCACCCTGTTATTACTTTGATTTAACATGAATAGTGCGATTGCCTTGAAAACAATAACGATGTATCTTTGATGATTGATAATAATAGCGCTCTGCTCTCATTCTTCATGGCTAAAAGCGCGACCGACCAGTGTAACTTGCAGCGCTCTCTGTTGGTGGAAATAATTATTACACGATTGCTCTGCTAACCAGAGCTCAGCCAATCAAATTTGAGAAATAATGGGTAAGTTATGGAAGCCCGTTTCCGCCACTAAAAAAAAAAAATTCCCCCCAAAAAAGCCACTAAAAAAAAAAAATTAAATTGCGACTTTTTATCTCAGAATTCTGACTTTTTAACTCGCATTTGCGAGTTTATATCTCACAACTGCGAGTTATAAAGTCAGAATTCTGAGATATATAGTCGCAATTGCGTGATATAAAGTCAGAATTCTGAGAAATAAAGTCGCAATTGCGTGATATAAAGTCAGAATTCTGAGATATAAAGTCAGAATTGCGAGATATGAAGTCAGAATTGCGAGATATAGTCAGAATTGCGAGATATAAAGTCGCAATTGCGTGATATAAAGTCAGAATTCTGAGATATAAAGTCGCAATTGCGAGATAAAGTCAGAATTGCGAGATATGAAGTCAGAATTGCGAGATATAGTCAGAATTGCGAGATATAAAGTCAGAATTGCGAGATATAAAGTCAGAATTGCGAGATATGAAGTCAGAATTGCGAGATATAAAGTCCGAATTCTGAGATATAAAGTCGCAATTGCGAGTTAAAAAGTCAGAATTCTGAGATAAAAAGTCGCAATTAATCTTTTTTTTTTTTTTGTGGCGGAAACGGGCTTCCATAGTAAGTAGTTTTAGATGATCCAAATAATAGGTTAAATTTCTCTGACAAGAAACAAGTATTGTGTATTTATCACACAAATGAGTATAAATTGTATATCGAGAGTTTAAATTTTAACGTAAAACGTTGGTTGATTTTCAAATGTAACGTAGCTCCGCTGGCTGGAAGATGTTTCTTTATTCATTTATGATTTCAGTTTCGGATTTATATTTTTATAAAAAATGCTGTTTTTTAATTGATATTGTTTATTATAGAAGCACAAAGAGTAAACAAATATTATAATAGGCAAATGATAATAAAATTTGTTCAGTAAATAGACCCTTTTCACATTTCCGGGTTTCTCAGAAGCGGAAGTCGTCATAGTTGGGGGTTTTAGCGCGTGAATGAGAAACTTCGATAAATATATATATTTTTTGTGTTTCCATTTGCACAAATAGCAAAAAAAAAACTCCAGATAAAAAAATACAGATAACGGCAGTCAGAAGAACGAAAGATGTAATTTTTACCTTAGCCGCGTTAACTAGTTTTTTGTAATTTGATGCAACGGTGATATAACACCAAAGTCCCTTTAAGACAAGTCATTTCACTCGGCGGCCATCTTAGAAACGCCTCTCGGGCATTCAAGTGCAGCTCCTATCTGTTTGAATGGGGAAACATCAAATTCTCCAAAGCTGTTCGCCAAGCTTTCGATTAAATTTCATATTTGAAATCACCAATGAAATTTGACAACAACTGTCTCATAAATTTTGTTTTTAAACGCCCAAATCATGATAAAAAAAACTGTATTTTTCAGGCTGGATCAAGCTAATGCGCATGCGCATGCGCAGTCCTAAACGCGCGCCTCTTGTGTCTTATTTCTGAGGCGCGCGTCTGACTGTTTCTACAGGAACCGGAGCTTCTAGCAGCCGCTGTGATGACGCGATGACTTTACTAATCAGCGATTGGCTCTTATTTAGAAGGCGGGACTTATTCCGCCATATTGCGCGTTGCACTTTCTCCCATTCAAAACAATAAGAGTGACGCATCTTGAGTTATTCTATAGTCTTTGATAATACTAAATATAGTAGGGCTGCTCGATTATGGCAAAAATCGTAATTACGATTATTGTGGTCAATATTGAAATCACGATTATTGGTGGGTCTTATGAGTAATTTTAAAGGTCTGTGAAATTTCACAATTATCCATACTTCAGCAAAAACTAATATTAGGCTAATTAATGTAATTAAAACGTCCTCAAAACAGCTACAGGTGACAAGGAAACAGTCAACAATACAATAAGAACAAAGAAACTAGCCTAATTACAAACAAAAAATACAACAGAACAAAAATACAAATGAAATAAACAGTGCTTTGTTCAGGAAGATGCACTATTCAGATAAGTAATACCCAACAGAAATTGAATAAAGTGATTAAATGTAAAATAACTGCTAAATATAGACTAATTCTTATTTGAAACTACAAAAGTTATTCATCCAAGAGCAGTGAGTGATTTTATCTTTGTCTTTTCTTAGATTAACAATGTCATTTGTGTTGGCTGCTGTCACTTTAAGAGCGCGCACGCGCAAGACATAACGGACTGCGTTTACGAGGCATTTCGCTAAAATATAATTTCAAAATCGAAAATACGATTAATTGCACAGCCCTAAAGTATAGTGTTATAAATGTACATACATAAAGAAAAAGAAAAAAAGATAATATAAAAAAACTTTTCAGGATTTACGATATTGATGACCGTTAAAACGCGTCATCACAGTCAGTTAAAGGGCCTCTCGGTCGGTAAACACTTTCGCCCTCCTCAGTTCTGTTGTTGTAAGACATTGTCTTAGTAACTAATGGATGATTAATCTAGAAACCTGAGCATCTGAAGGGAGGCTGGAGGATCTGAACACAAAGTAATCGATTGTAATATTTTTATTAAGCTTAGGTCGCTGTATTTTATAAGCTGTTTTCTTTTTATAATATCTACTTTTTCTGCTTTAAACAGTGTATCTCTTGCTCTTATTAGGAATGGACACCTTGAAACGACATACGGATCTATGGAAGGTCTATAAGGAGGAAAAACCCAGCAGTACTGAGCAGTTAGTGCATTATTATTTCTTCAAATCAGTCAAATGGCGGCACATTACTGCTGCTGACACAGAAATATAATCCATTTAATTTGATAAATCTGATTAAATCAGTGATAAATGTAAATTTTTAATGTTATTGAACAGATAAAATAAATTATAGATTATTTCTTTGAGGGTTTTTTTCTGCATGACGTTACACGTCAGCATGGCGCGACACTTTCGCGCGCTTTAGATGATTTAAAAGTTAATACCGTAAAAGTTTTAAAGTTATCTTAAAAAAAGTTTGATAAAGGTCATATGAGTTTTAAAAGATCATATATTTCTTTTTGTGAAAAGATAAGACGTTTCCTTTCCGTGTTTTTGTTTTCTACAGTTAATTTAAAGTTCACCCTAAAATGAAAATAATGTAATTTATTACTCTCCCTCATGTCTTTCCACACCCGTTCATCTTCAGAACACAAATTAATATATTTTTGATGAAATCCGATGGCTCAGTGAGGCCTGAGCAATGACATTTCCTCTCTCAAGATCCATTAATGTACTAAAAACATATTTAAATCAGTTCATGTGAGTACAGTGGTTCAATATTAATATTATAAAGTGGCGAAAATATTTTTGGTGCGCCAAAAAAACAAAATAACGACTTATATAGTGATGGCTGATTTCAAAACACTGCTTCAGGAAGCTTCGGAGCATTATGAATCAACGTGTCGAATCAGCTGTTCTGAGCGCCAAAGTCACGTGATTTCAGCAGTTTGACACGCGATCCGAATCAAGAATCATAACGCTCAGAAGCTTCATGAAGCAGTGTTTTGAAATCGGCCATCACTATATAAGTCGTTATTTTGTTTTTTTGGCGCACCAAAAATATTCTCGTGGCTTTATAATATTAATATTGAACCACATGAACTGATTTAAATATGTTTTCAGCACATTAATGGATCTTGAGAGAGGAAATGTCATTGCTCAGGCCTCACTGAGCCATCAGATTTCATCAAAAATATCTTAATTTGTGTAACGAAGGTCTTACGGGTGTGGAACGACATGAGGGTGAGTAATTAATGACAGAAATTTCATTTTTGGGTGAACTAACCCTTTAAGGTTTTAAAATAAGCAGTTGTCCGTTATATATGTTTGATTTAATTTGAAGAATTTGTGACGTGGCGTTTATTGGCGACACTTTTGTTTTTAAAAATAAGGCTCACAAAAATTATATCAAGATTTAAATCACAGAAAAACACAGAAAAGTGTTGGAAACAAAGCATATAATTGTGTTTTCATTATAATCATCATAATATTTTGACCTGAACCAAACTCTCAGCATCACCTGTGATCATTTGCATATTGCTTTGTTAAAGAACAGACATGTTGCCATGTGTGATGTTAAAGCTGCCCAGCGGTGATTAGGGGTGGTGTTTAAATCAGTAACTTTTCCAGCTCGTTTAGGTTTGTTGTCGGAAACTCGTGGCAACAACATCATGCTTTCATGAAAAAATGACAGAAGCTATTTCACTGATTTAACTGCACAATGGATACTATCCATATAGCAACAAGTTATTAAAAATAAAAGTGAAAATACTGTTTGATTGGACGCAGAGCTTTTGACATCAGATTGGAAATAAATGGGAAGCATTTTTTAATTTTAGAAGTTTCTAAACATAGACGTATTAATTTCTTTTGCTATCCTAATTAAGCTTGATTATTTGATATTTAATTTTAATATTTTATAAAATAGTTTTTATTTTTTCCCCTCCTGTCCACACAACCCTGTCTATGGAAGCTTGTTTCCGCCACTGAATAAAAAGTAATAAATGTAATTGCGACTTTTTATCTCACAATTCAGACTTTTTTCTCAGAATCTCGCAATTCTGACTTTATTTCTCGCAATTTTGACTTTATTTCTCGCAATTCTGACTTTATTTCTCGCAATTTTGACTTTATTTCTCGCAATTCTGACTTTATTCCTTGCAATTCTGACTTTATTTCTTGCAATTCTGACTTTATTTCTCGCAATTTTGAGTTTATTTCTCGAAATTTTGAGTTTATTTCTCGCAATTTTGACTTTATTTCTTGCAATTCTGACTTTATTTCTCGCAATTCTGACTTTATTTCTTGCAATCCTGACTTTATTTCTCACAATTGTTTATAATTTGCAATTCTGACTTTATTTCTCGCAATTCTGACATAACTCGCAATTCTGACTTTATTTCTTGCAATTTTGAGTTTATTTCTCACAATTCTGACTTTATTTCTTGCAATTCTGACTTTATTTCTTGCAATTATGACATAACTCGCAATTCTGACTTTATTTCTTGCAATTCTGACTTTATTTCTTGCAATTATGACATAACTCGCAATTCTGATTATATTTTTCACAATTCTGACTTTATTTCTAGCAATTTTGAGTTTATTTCTCACAATCCTGACTTTATTTCTCGCAATTGTTTATAATTTGCAATTCTGACTTTATTTCTCGCAATTTTGAGTTTATTTCTCGCAATTTTGAGTTTATTTCTCGCAATTCTAACTTTATTTCTTGCAATTCTGACTTTATTTCTCGCAATTTTGAGTTTATTTCTCGCAATTTTGAGTTTATTTCTCGCAATTCTGACTTTATTTCTTGCAATTCTGACTTTATCTCTTGCAATTATGACATAACTCGCAAT
>RJVU01060737.1:1056922-1070566 GCA_003731715.1 Anabarilius grahami
TAACAGATAAACAAACAACTAGATAGATTGATTGACAGATAGATCGACAGGTAGATCGATACACAAACACAGAGATAGACAAATGCATAGACAGGCAGACAGACATAGATCGATAAACAAACATGTAAATAGACAGATAGATCGACAGATATATCAACAGATAGATCGATACACAAACACAGATAGATAGACAGATGTAGATATATAAAAACACAAATGCATACACAGACAGAGAGATAAGTAGGTAGATGATGGATAGACACAGATAGACAGATCGATAAACAAACACAGATAGGCAGAGATAGATAAACAAACATAGACAAATGCATAGATAGACAGATCAGCAGACAGATAGATGATTGATTAATAGACAGGTAGATTAATAAACAAACACTGATAAACAGATAGATGATGGATAGACAGATCGATAAACAGATAGATGATGGAACGACAGATCGATACACAAACACATAGACAGGCAGACATAGACAGATCAATAAACAGATAAACGCAGAGATTGATTGATTGATAGATAGACACATATATATAGATCGATAAACAAACACAGACAGACATAGATAGATCGATAAACACAGATAGATAAACAAACACATAGAGATTGATTGATTTCAAAGCTCATTTGTAGGTCACAGTTCAAAGGCATGTTGTTTTCTATGGGAAAAGACAGTCACAAACCATTTACAGTAAAACTAAATATACACTCATGATTCAGAGAGGTTGTTGTGGTTTTTAAAGGGAGTGTTCAGACCCCATAAAAATCTTCATTTAGTTGTTTTGACGGATTTATTAAAACAGACTATTCCCCAGTATTTTCCATTCTGTAACATTCAGAGAAGCAATAAGCCAACCCCACAGTAGTTACAAATTTAACTGCTGGAGAAGAAATTGTGTAAAACAAGAGTACTGTGACTCACTCACTGCACTACCAGCAAATAATGACACAACATTTTAAACCCTTTCGCTATATCTTCATCTCCTTCTTCTTCTGTAGGGAGTCAAGTGTTTTGACTTCAGCTTCTCTCTTGGCCTGCTGGTAACTGCTGGAGTGGGTCCTGTCAGACTCTGGAACCGCTATGTGACCTGCCGCCCAACTGCGGTTCTGCACAGTCACCACACATCTGTGCTGGATGTGGTTATTCACCAAGCATTGGGCAAGATCTTCAGCTACTCAAAGGACGCTGTTAGTTTCCATCTACTAAATGCCAAAATGGAAAACATAAAAGATCCAGGGGCTGGATTCATGAATATCTTCTTAAGAAAGAAGTTAAAGGGTTAGTTCACCCAAAAATGAAAATACTGTCATTAATTATTCACCCTCATGTTGTTTCAAACCTGTAAGACTTTCGTTTTTCTTTGGAACGCAAATGAAGATCTTTTTAATGAAATCTGAGTGATTTCTGTCCCTCCATAGACAGCCTACGCAATTGATACTTTGGCGCTTCAGAAAGTTCATAAAGAGATTGTAAAACTAATCCATATGAATTAAGCGATCGCTTTATATGATGAACAGATTTAATTTAGGCTTTTATTCACATTTAAACATTCATCAACTCATACATCAGTTGTGGTAAACGGAAGCTCAAGCATGTTTGCTTGACACGTGCGAGAACCAATGAGGTTCATTCTCGTGTTACGCAGCACGTTTGAGCTTCCGTAACAACCAATGAGGTTCGTTCTCGTGTTACGCAGCACGTTTGAGCTTCCGTAACAACCAATGAGGTTCGTTCTCGTGTTACACAGCACGTTTGAGATTCCGTTACAACCAATGAGGTTCGTTCTGGTGTTACGCAGCACGTTTGAGATTCCGTAACAACCAATGAGGTTCGTTCTCGTGTTACGCAGCACGTTTGAGATTCCGTTACAACCAATGAGGTTCATTCTCGTGTTACGCAGCACGTTTGAGCTTCCGTAACAACCAATGTGGTTCGTTCTCGTGTTACGCAGCACGTTTGAGCTTCCGTTACAACCAATGAGGTTCGTTCTCGTGTTACGCAGCACGTTTGAGCTTCCTTAACAACCAATGAGGTTCGTTCTGGTGTTACGCAGCACGTTTGAGATTGCGTAACAACCAATGAGGTTCGTTCTGGTGTTACGCAGCACGTTTGAGATTCCGTAACAACCAATGAGGTTCGTTCTCGTGTTACGCAGCACGTTTGAGCTTCCGCAACAACCAATGAGGTTCGTTCTCGTGTTACGCAGCACGTTTGAGCTTCCGTAACAACCAATGAGGTTCGTTCTCGTGTTACGCAGCACGTTTGACCTTCCCCAAGAACCAATGAGGTTCATTTTTGTGTGCTATGCAGCACGTTTGAGCTCATTGGTTCTTGCAGAAAATTTTATTCTTAAGAATGTTTTGTGAATCCAGCCACTGGGGTTTGGTTTTCATTAGCGTGAGATTTGTTTTGCATCAGTTTCATGGCATGATGCACTTGGCTGCTGGAGAAATGGACATCATACATTGCTTACATGCAATAAAAGTCAAAGATAATTAGTTGAAATGCAAGTCAAAAGCTCTGGTCTATATCTGTGTTGCCTTTCAGGTGCTGAAAATATGGGATATTCCTTCTCAACAATGTGTAAAGACAATTCAACCGAAATTCCCCAATATCCAAGCAGGCGTTTCTCCTGAGCAGGGCAGCTTTCCTCTGCTCCTCAACCTGACAGCAAACCCTGTGCTCCTGGTGACCTGCAGGGAGTATCTGGCCGTGCTTTCACTGACAGAATCCAAAAAAACTGAATACAACGACAAGTCTGGCCTGTACACCTGTGCCCTCTATAATCCTCATCTTGAACAGGTTGGTGTTTGGGTTTGTTTGATTGATAGTTTGTGGACTGAACATTATAGGTTCTTTTCTTTAATGTGTATTTTGTGCATGGTCGAGGTAATCACAGCCTGTGCTGACTCCACACTGACTGTGTGGGATGTGAAGACAGGCATTAAGAAGATGGAGGTAAGAAACGCTCATGGTAAGGAGGAGGTTTCCTGTATGGCACTAGACGTACACCAGCGCAGACTGATCTCTGCGGCCACCAATGGCACTATCAAGGCAAGTGTGAGATTTACCACAATTGCAAGCCTCAATCAGATGCATTAGTAATAGTTAGGTTGCAAAAGTTATCAGTCTGACAAGAAATAAAGTGTGCACTTTTCCATTTTCTGGTGCTCTATGATTTGCCAAAGTGAGCTTCATGCTTGACAGACATTCAGGAATTTTGTTTGTGCATATACTTATTAGCAATAACAGTATATTGCATTACTGTACTGTAAATGCTATGCAGTGCTAACTGCGTAAAATGGTAGTCATCATGCATTTGCTGACTTTGTAAGTGGTTGCAAAGAAAAATCTTATACTAAACATCTGCTGATCACACACTACCAGAATTACAAGTTGTTCCAAAAACAACGAACTCATGCAGAAACATGTGTGACAAATGAAAGACAAATAATAACAATATAAATTGGCTCGAAAATATCCAACATGTTTAATATCCACTGACTGGATGGAATCATAGTCTGAAGCTAAATAAACAGAGCCTGTGCTCAGCATACTCTACATAATTTCTTTGAAAGTTAAAAAATAAGCAGAATAGATTTGGCTTTCTGCAACTGGTGTCAATTCCTCCAGACTGTAAATCAGAACAAAAGTTGTGTTACCTAAAGAATAACTGCAAAATGGTACAGAATTTGCATAAACATAGAGTGCAAAGCAGAGTGTTTAACTACCTCAAAATTAATGTTTTACATTTTAACATAAAAAAAATATATATTTGTACTATACTGTATTACTTGGCAGAGGCTTTTTAAATATAGCTTTTTAGCAATTATTGGGGTTCAAGCGCTTTAAGCACATGCATAAAAAGTAATGTAACTATCTCGATCATAAATGGAAAAGACCATTTACAGCCAATACAGGCAATTTACCACAGGAAATATATGGTTTAAAAAGCTTTTTAACAGTGATCGAGGTTGAGCCAAAAACCTAGGATTAATTCGCCAAAGTTGGTTTTTGAAATAATCTCCAATATTTAACGAACAATTCAATGGACCTATAGGTCCTAAGGGGTAAAGTTGCTCAGAATGAGAAGTTCTACAATGTGGTGTGAATGTCGTGGAAGAAAAATGCGCGATACACAATCCTTTACGCATGTGAAAAACACGAAGGCGCCCCTTGGTGGCCATATTCTTTCGAATTTCTCATACGTGACACGCGATACATTCGAGATATGTGAATGTCATCAAAGGCAGTCTTGGCACCTCGGACAAAGACACTGCATGCCAATTTTCAAGTTATAGCCAGTTTAAGTGTTTTCCATTTTATAGCGCCACCAAGTGGCCAGTCGCCGAGTCCTTTTTCACACAACCAAAGAACGAGCTCTTACATATGTGTGCCAAGTTTGGTGAAAATATCTCATTCCGTCCATGAATTATAGTAAAAGTGGCTGTCGTGGCCTAATGGATAGAGAGTCGGACCCTTGAGCAAGGCACCGTACCCCCAACTGCTCCCCGGGCGCCGCAGCAATGGCTGCCCACTGCTCCGGGTGTGTGTTCACGGTGTGTGTGTTCACTGCTGTGTGTGTGCACTTGGATGGGTTAAATGCAGAGCACAAATTCCGAGTATGGGTCACCATACTTGGCCACATGTCACTTCACTTTCACTTTTTCACTTTCAAGCATTTTGGCGGCCCTTGAAGTTTTTATTTTTAATTTTTTTACTTTTTTTGATAATTGTTGACAATCAGATTTCAGGGAATTTCGCTGCACTGGTTTAGGCCAAAAAACTAGGACTAGTTTGCAAAAGTAGGTTTTACAAAAAAAATTTCGGAAAATTTCGCCAAATGAACGATTTCGTACTTTTCACCACTGTAGCGCCCCTGTCTTGTCGATCGGGGCGAGCCTTGGTGACGTTGTAGACGTTGTAAGTACTACCAGCCCTCAAAGTTTCAAGTCTCTGCGACTTACGTTTTGGTCTGCCCGATCACTTTTAAGGGAGAATGCTGATCCTTGGAAAATTTAACAATTACAACAGTGTTTCAGAGATGAAACCCCTAATAAATGCTATAGAAAATGTTAGTTCATGTTGGATAATGCATTCATTAATGACCTTACTGTAAATAGTTATCATTATGACATTATGAAAGTACTTATTGAACTTACTGTGTTTTTATTATATTCCTGTTGCCACTGCTTTATACAAATAATAATTTTAGTAACAAGTATGTTTCCTTGCTACAGGTGTGGAACTTACTGAATGGCCTCAATCTTCATAAGCTAGAAACTGCCTCCAACACAGAGGTCACGGGGATCATCTGTCATCATGACAACCAGCTTCTAGCCACAGGCTGGAGTCGACTGATCACTCAGTATAGCATTGAGTTTTCAAAGGTAAGGGCCAGTTTGTGTCTCAATCACACACTCTTTAATGGCCACTTAAAAGCAAAAAGGGCTTTCAGCCAGAATACACATTTTTCTGGTTATGGCTTTCATTCTCTTCAACTGGGTGTGTGCTTTTGTGGTCATACCTTAAGACGTCTATGACTGGGTTTTAATGGCGGTCTGACACGGCACAGAAGCTGACACAGCAGAACTGGAGATCTTAAAGACATTTACTGAAGTGTATGTGTGTTTACAGGACATCTATGTAAAAGCAGACCTGTCCTGGAAGTCTGGTCATCAGCACAGAGAGGATATCCTGGCGATGGATCACTGTCTAGGTCTGGGACTTCTGGCTACTGGGAGTTACGACGGAGAGATCATTATATGGACGCTTGCTCTTCAGAAGCCCCTCACACGACTGCAGAGATCCCAGCAAGGGAAGTTAGTATGAAATCAGACCGCGGACATACTATGAAAAATAGTATTTTACTTGCTTATTTGAAATAACTAAACGCTAAACTCCCTCCAAATCCACTTAAGACTATTTTTGGAGAATAAGTGTTCAGCAATCATAACACAGGTCATTTACAAATGAGCAAAAACAGCCTGTTTTGTTGTAAGGGTCAGAGAGAGGATGGAAAATGAGCAGAAAACGAAATGTTTCTGGATAAGAAAGCATGACTAATAAGATACGTGGAATTCAGGGGGTAAAATAATACGATAAAATGTAGGAAAAGTGTAGAACACACCCTCTTTAATATCCCTGAAATACATTATTTATATATAAACACAGTACCATATTTGTTTACCATACACAAGTAAAGAGAATTGGCCTTAAAATTGAATATTGTAATGCATTAATACTACCATGGAATGCCTAACTATTTGCAAAATTATTAAAATGACATGAATATAAAGATTTCATGCTCTCGCAGCTAATAATTCACACAACAAGGTGATTAATTTTACTATCCTAACCTGGCATAATTATATGGTTATAATTATTATGTTTTTGTATTTTGAACCACCAGTTGAGAACCACTTCATTAAGACCATTATATGTCCTATTATTAGTTGACAGAGTGAAGTAATGTATAAATTGAATGTGCTTCTGTGCGTAGAGTTCATCTGCCCGTTCGTAGACTGCTGTTCTTGCAAAAACGAGCTCAGCAAAGTCATTTGAGAAGCGGCGCTGTGCTGCTGAGCTCACAGGCCGGATGTGTCTGCTGGTGGAGCATCTGTGGACCTAGACACAAGCATGGTAAACATGATAACTGAGAGGAACTGATGTGTAATATGTACATTCTCTGTCAAATGTTTGGAATGATTAAGATTTTATGTGTTTGAAAGATGTCTCATGCTCACCAAAGCTGCATTTATTTAATAAAAACAGTAATATGTGAAATATTAGTGAGTTTTTAATAATTTTATATTGTAATAATTTCACAGTAACTCTCCAAATTAATGTAGAAACAACTTAAAGACAGTATATTTTAAATATATGGCATTTAATTAGGCTTTAAAAAATTAAAAACTTTTAATTTAAGTGAAATGAAAACAATCTTCACATAAACCCATTATAATAAATGTCATATTTACCTGTCTAACATGAAGGAAATATACAGAAATTGAATAAAGTTATCAAACACTTTACAGTCTTCACTGCATAAATGATAAATTAAATATAGATTAATCCTTATTAAAGCTACAATTTTCTCTGTTATCTTTGTTCTTTGATGAACATTAATGACATCATCACAGCAACTGGTTTATTAGGCTGCTGTCACTTTAAGAGCTGACGCTGCCGAACATGACGCGCGTCTCGTTTCCTCACAACTCTTCAAGTTCATTTAAGACTGCTCTTATGAGAATACTCCACAAAACTGCATTTTGTCATAATTCTGTGTGTTATTGTTTGTTCAAGCGTGAAAGAGAACTCGATACTGGCGCGTGTCTTTCTGTGCACACGAGTCACATGGCACGACATTCACAGATAGCGCGTTCTCGTTTGTCTTGTGGCGCTTGAATGGTTTAAAAGCATTTGCGTGAATAAGAGCGTGATCATATAATGTAACGCTAGCCAAATTATGACGGATTCTGCGTTAATTGCGTTAAATCTTTTTAATGCGGTTTAAACAGAAAAAATTAATCGCATATGTTAACACACTAATTTTGACATCACTAATATATATTAAAATGTAATTTATTGGCAAAGCTGATTTTTCAGTGTCACATGATCCTTCATAAATCATTCTAATATGCTGATTTGCTGCTCAACAAACATTTTTAATTATTAATTATTACTGATGATTAATGAGCAGCAAATCATCATATTAGAATGATTTCTGAAGGATCATGTGACACTGAAGACTGGAGTAATGATGCTGAAAATTCGGCAACCGTCGGGAAGTTGTTTTGTCGCTTCGCGTTGCGCAGCATCCAGTGTAGACAGCATCACTGATAATGGAATTATAATGGATTCTATTTGCTTTTGTCGTGTCGCGTCGCTCCGCTCGCATAGACACGGTGTAACTATTAATCCCAAAATGCCTCAACAGTACATTCAATAGACTTCCAAACTGTTGATCTGATCGTTCGTGGGTTGTCAGATGAATATTGTTCACGACAGCTTGCTGAAATCGCTTGTTTCAATCTGCTCGACTGGCTTTTGGGTGCACAGATTTTTATCATCTTACATCCGTTTTCAGAAAAGCACAGAGCAGTAGTTTAATGTCTTTGTTTTGTCCATCACGTCTGATGCAGGACAGTTCTATGTGCCTGATGAATTTAATAAGCGTGTGATGGGTTTAAGCACAGACCAGGAAAACAGTCTACTTGTCACTGGAGACACCACAGGATCCATCAAGGTCTGGGACATCTCACACTATGCCTTATCTGCTGGAGATGTGGAGGTACGGAAATCCAATTGACCTGAATTCACCTTATTTAGCTCTTTATTTCAGTCTATATTTACAGTGTGTGTGTCTCTCAGTCTGCAAAAGAATTGCCTCCACTGTTACACTCTTGGAGGGGCCATGAGAGGGCGATAGTGAGCAGTGAGGTCCTGGTGTACGAGTCTCAACTCTTCCTGTTGAGCGCATCGGTGGACCGCAGGGCCTGTCTCTGGACCTGTGATGGAGCTTGTGTGGGCTGTTTTGGACAGGAACAGCAGTGGGATTTGAGCAACCCAGACACTTATCAAACCAACAGGTATAACGGCACATCGGTTATTAGCCTAAATTTGATTCTTAAAAGTTGCATTGACTTACCAGGGTCAGGTGACCTGTTTTCACAATGCCAAAAACCAGGCGTAATTACAGGTTTTTTTCCCGTATTTATACAGGTTTTTGTATTTTCCCAACTGAGAAGTATGACCCACGTGAATTACATAATTAGTGCAGCTTAGTTTGCAGTGAAATCTGCAGCACACAAACGCCATCTCCGCAAAAACGCTGTGAGTTTTGTTCACTTGTAACGTGCTTTTGAAAATGCAATATGTGCAACAATCTTCCCAAATTTGTAATGAGAATCGTTTGAGAATTTGTTGTCAACAAATTAGAAGCTTTGTTTGTTTCTGCCAAAATAAAAGCTCTGTAAAATAAATTAAATAATAATCAATTATTGCTATTAAATTGAGACAGCAATAACTTTTAGTATTGTAATTTTAATGTTATTCTTATAAAATATCTTTATTATTGTATAAATCTCTTTATTATTGTATAAAATAAAATAATTATTATTATATAGTCATAATAAATGTGAAGTTTTTCTTCTTTACTGCCCTTCTTTTTTGTGCACAAAATCATTTTTCAAATGTATTTTTTTGTAAATCAAAATTAGTGCTTTAACGCATTCGATAATTTTTTTTTCAGTTTGACGTTAAAAATATTTAATGCAATTAAATAATTTTTTCCGTCATAATTTGGCTAGCGTTACTCTAAAAAATAACTGTAAAAAAAACAAATTTACACAGTAAAATACCGTTTTCCATTAAAACAGTAATATTTGTTGTTTTAAGAAAAGAGTCCTGTAGGCTACTTTATATAATATTACCCAGAATGCTTTGTAATATACTGTATATTGTATAAATATACTGTAAAACAATGCATTCTGGGTAATATTTTCAAGAAAGTAGTCTATAGGCCTCTTTTCTTAAAACTAAAAATAATATTACCCAGAATGCATTGTTTTAAAACAATGCAAATGCTTTTAAACCATTCAAGTGCCACAAGAAAAACGAGAATGTGCTGTCTGTGAACGTCGTGTCTGTGTGAAATTATTACAATATTAAAAATGCCAATAATCACAAATAATCAAAGAGAAAACATTTTTTTTAATCGATTGACAGCACTATTAAATAATTATAACTGTTTTGTATTTTTTATTGTTTACTTATGTAATTACAATATTAAATAAGATATTTTTTTTTTATAAATAGGTTTTGGGAAGTTTCTTATCCAATTGACTTTGCTTGAAATTAATTTATCGTGTTTTAAGGATGTTTACATATTTTTTTACTGTAAAACAAAATAAAAATACTGATTAATGAAATATTTTTATGCTGTACTTCTTAGATTGCCTGCTNTTCAAATGTATTTTTTTGTAAATCAAAATTAGTGCTTTAACGCATTCGATAATTTTTTTTTCAGTTTGACGTTAAAAATATTTAATGCAATTAAATAATTTTTTCCGTCATAATTTGGCTAGCGTTACTCTAAAAAATAACTGTAAAAAAAACAAATTTACACAGTAAAATACCGTTTTCCATTAAAACAGTAATATTTGTTGTTTTAAGAAAAGAGTCCTGTAGGCTACTTTATATAATATTACCCAGAATGCTTTGTAATATACTGTATATTGTATAAATATACTGTAAAACAATGCATTCTGGGTAATATTTTCAAGAAAGTAGTCTATAGGCCTCTTTTCTTAAAACGAAAAATAATATTACCCAGAATGCATTGTTTTAAAACAATGTAAATGCTTTTAAACCATTCAAGTGCCACAAGAAAAACGAGAATGTGCTGTCTGTGAACGTCGTGTCTGTGTGAAATTATTACAATATTAAAAACGCCAATAATCACAAATAATCAAAGAGAAAAAATTTTTTTTAATCGATTGACAGCACTATTAAATAATAATAACTGTTTTGTATTTTTTATTGTTTACTTATGTAATTACAATATTAAATAAGATATTTTTTTTTATAAATAGGTTTTGGGAAGTTTCTTATCCAATTGACTTTGCTTGAAATTAATTTATCGTGTTTTAAGGATGTTTACATATTTTTTTACTGTAAAACAAAATAAAAATACTGATTAATGAAATATTTTTATGCTGTACTTCTTAGATTGCCTGCTAACTGAACAACAAATTAAAGCCTCTTAAAAACGTTTTGCCATTAGTTCTGCATAATTCTCTACAAAAGCAAGAAGACACTGTAGGTAGTCAACCCAAACTAGAAGCTCATATCCCGGACCAGATGTGAGTCTGGCAGCTGCTGTGACTGTAGATAATTTGATCAGTCTCCATATATGGACGGGCAGGTTTAGTTCTGAACTCAATGAGAGGCTTCAACAAATAAACCTCCACAGTGAAAGTTGTCAGTGATGGGAAATATCTGCCGTTTAAGCCCAAGCATGTGGCAGAACGATGTGTTGAAGTGTAGAAAGTCCAGAAAGACCATTCATTTGATTATTATTTCTGGAGCTGTCTGAAAATTACTAATGGATACGGACAGGCAGAGGAAATAGGACATCTGTCAAAGTGTCATGGTGCAGAATCCCTCCACAGACCTCCTCTGATTCTGTTTAGACTTGTTTGGGCTGAATCCATCACATACACAGACAAGATTAGAATTATACAGTTCCTCTCTTAAAGAGACAAATGAAATGTTGACATTAAAGTGTTAGTTCACACAAAAATTTAATTTCTGTCATTTTTTACTCACCCTCATGTCGTTCCACACCCGTAAGACCTTCGTTCATCTTCAGAACACAAATTAAGATATTTTTGATGAAATCCGAGACTCGTCCATAGACAGCAATATAATCAACACTTTCAAGGTCCAGAAAGGTACTAAAGACATCGTTAAAACAGTCATGTGACTGCAGTGGATCAACCTTAATGTTATGAAGAGACGAGAATACTTTTTGTGCGCAAAAACAAAACAAAAATAACCACTTTATTCAACAATCTCTTCTCTTCTGTCATTATCTTACGCAGGTGACGCAGTAACACAGTGAAGCTTCCGTGTTTACGTCCGAACGCCGGCTCAGTATTGGCCAAAGCTGGTCATGTGATCAGCACGACGCATGCGTGTGACGCTGATGCAGGAGCCGGCCAATAATGGGTCGGCGTTCTGACATAGAACCTGGAAGTGCTGGACGTAAACAACGAATGAGAATGACACAGAAGAGAAGAGATTGATGAATAAAGTCCTTATATTTGTTCTGTTTTTGTGCAAGGTTGAACCACTGCAGTCACATGACTGTTTTAACGATGTCTTTAGTACCTTTCTGGACCTTGAAAGTGTTGATTATATTGCTGTCTGTGGACGAGTCATATACCGCTTGGATTTCATCAAAAATATCTTAATTTGTGTTCTGAAGATGAACGAAGGGTCCCAGTCGCGTTCAGAAACGGGTTTGGAAAATAAATGAATTCAATTGTCATTTTAGGGTGAACGATCCCTTTAAACATTTCTAGATGTGTGTTTACGCCACTGAGACCTGTTGATTCATCCACTGAACCGCTGGTTAATGTTTAATACCGTCATGTTACGAAATTATGCGACCGCATGTCATGACATGGCACATCCTCAGTGACCTCATCCATTTGGCAAACATCAGGAATTTGTGTGCTTTCGTCAATCATTGATTGATGTCTAACGGTGATCCATTTAACATCCCCCACAGGGACCGGACCAGTCCAATCAAAGAAGAAAAGAAGGAGAGGACGGAGGACAGCCAATCACGTGCCAGCCCTGAGAGAGTTATCTGCTGGGGTGAAAGTTCAGGAGAGGGTGATCGTCGACAAACAGGTGAACTGAAGCTGAAAATTCAGCTTTGCATCACAGAAATAAATTTCAGTTTATCATATATATACATAGAAAACAGTTGTTTTAAATTGTAATAATATTTCACAATTTTTACTGTATTTTCGATCAAATAAATGCAGCCTTGGTGAGAAGAAGAGACAAAATAAAACTTTTGACATACATTTGCTATTTTGTTCACCTCCCAAATACACAAACCCTCCAGCGGAGCAGCATTACTTGAAAAGCCGTGATTGTATTGACCTCCTGACTGTGAAGAGTGTGTGTTCAGCGCAGACAGTTTGCTGAGCTCACTTCCCTCAGCTCCAGCTCCTCGTCACGCCAAAACAAGCGATTAACTGAGCCTCCCGACAGAGCTGGGTGTGTTACTCGCTTCCTGCAGCTGTCTAGACACTCGTTGGAGAATTAGACGTCTGCTGATGCTCAGTCTTACCCCAGCATCTTCTTGAGCCTTGATCTTTCAGAGCAGCTGCTCAGGGGATTCTGGGACAAACTGTAGAGAAGACATGAATTCAGAATTAACCATTTATACATTCTTGATAAATGTCCCTGGACAAAAAAAGAAAAGTTTTGTAAGTAATTTTCTGATGAAGTAACCAAGGTCACGTGGCCAAATAAAAATAATATTAATCAAATATTTCTTAGTCTAAAATGATTCACAATTATCTTCCAATTCAATGAATTCTTCTTCTCGCACTCTAAAGCTTATTCTGTCAAAAAATGGCCCAATTAGACACTGATGGACACATAAATAGTTTATGAAAGTGGTTCTCAACCAGAGGACAGAATCTAGTCAGGGGCCTCCAGTATTATATTATCAGTACAATTAATTTGAATATTATTATTCATAAATGAAAGTATAATATATCAACAACAAAAAAAAATCCCCGCTCTATGACTATTATTTTGGTTTGTTTCCCAGTTTCTATTAATAAAAAAATGAAAATTACTAAAGGAAATATAGTTTAAATACCATGTATAATATATATAGGTTGAGAACAATGTCCAAATGTAATAAACATTTTAATAAAGCAAAATTTTGTGGATGTACAGTACCGGTCAAAAGTTTGGAAACTCTTTTTACTATTTAATTACTATTTTAATGTCTTTGAAAGAAGTCTTATGCTCATCAAGACTGCATTTATTTGATCAAAACAAAAACTTAAATATAAATTTAATATATATATATTAT
>RJVU01060737.1:1086807-1111872 GCA_003731715.1 Anabarilius grahami
ATATACTTTTTAACCACAAATGCTCGTCTTGCACTGCTCTGTGATGCTCCATGCATGACGTAATCACATTGGAAAGGTCACGCGTGACGTAGGTGGAAGTACCGATCCAGTGTTTACAAAGTGAACGTGCAAAAACTAAGTCAAACTGACTTTACAAAAAAAAAGGTAAAACAATGATGTCGGATGATTTTGAAGTTGGAGGAGAAAATGAGATGGAGTTTTTCGACCTACCGCAATACTTCCGCCTACGTCGCGCATGACCTTTCCAATGTGATTACGTCATGCATGGAGCATCACAGAGCAGTGCAAGACGAGCATTTGTGGTTAAAAAGTATATAATGTTTATTTTTTTAATAAATGACTGATGGTTTCTCTAGATAAGACTCTTATTCCTCGTCTGGGATCATGTAGAGCTCTTTGAAGCTGCACTGAAACTGACATTTGGACCTTCAACCCGTTGAACCCCAGTGAAGTCCACTATGTGGAGAAAAATCCTGGAATGTTTTCCTTAATTTCTTTTCCACTGAAGAAAGAAAGACATAAACATCTTGGATGACATGGAGGTGAGTAAATTATCAGGAGATTTGAATTCTGAAGTGAACTGATCCTTTAAGGTAGAGGAGAACAAATGTAGGGCGGGGCTTAATTTTGTCCGTGAGGAATTGATTGGATGGTTGTGGTTTGCTATTTGTCAATTTTGATTTCATGGTGACTTTAAAACCACACTAAAACCCGCACTGTCCCTGAGCTCAAACACATCAACCAAATGCTATTCTCTCTTGACGTTTTCCTCTTTCGGCACTTTTTGGCCCAAATGAATGTCCAATACAGTACAACTGTTTGGCTTGAACTTTTTGGCTTGTTTTTCTGTTTCGCTCATTACGTGCGTGTTATTTTGGAGCATGGTTGAGTTTGTAAACTATTGATATGATTGAGTTGGAAAGGAGCTAAAAGAAGTTGGAACGGTGCGGTTTAGGGTTGCCGGCAGCCTGCCACGGCTTCCCACAACCTCAGACAAAGCAAAAGGAACACTGGAGCGAGTAGTGAACACCACAAGCCCTGCTTATGTAAAGATCCCTCTATAATTAAACTATTACAGTCGAAAGTTCGACTCTGGGGAACAAAAAAACAAGATCTCACAGTCCAATTTTCTCTCACAGTCAGGTGCTGCAACAATTTCATGAACTTTTTGAAATTCACAGCACATTAAAACATTAAATTATACTAGCATTATCATTACTACAATGATTCACCTTTTAAATAAAGGTGTAAATTTGTGTTTTCTTTCTTTCTGACTGTCCAATCAGTGGTTAAACCAAGCGGTCTTCACCTGAAACTGGCCCTGAAACTCCAAGACTTTGGCAAAGCTATGTTTAAACCAATGAGGTAACGCTTTGTTATTCAGATTTCCAGATTACTTGCTTTAAAGGTGGTGTAACTGATAGAAATGGTCCTTCTTGATTTCAGACAGAAGCGGCACGAAGAGACGCCCGTGAACTTCTTCTATTTTGTCGACTTTCAGAGACACAATGCTGAGATTGCAGCTTTCCACCTCGACAGGTGAGACGGTCCAACACTGATTATTAGAGTCAGGAATGAGTTATACTGTGAAGGATCTGATACGAGTAAACACAGATGAAATCCCTCAGGCACCTCCTCAGTGGGATAGTATACATCATTGTTTAGGCCTGTTGAGACAATGAGTTTCAGCTCGATTAGTCTCACCTCAGCATATTTGGTGAGAATATGGTGGGCGATTATATGATGATGAAACCCTGGAGCAGACTTCAAAGAATTCACTAAACACAGTAAACCTCACATATGATTTACCAGAAAAGATCTTATAGATTTAACTACAGACTCATTCGTGCATTTTTGGGCTTTCAATAGATAAATGTAAACAAATATATTTGTAAATTGGAAATTTTAAACATGTGCATTCTCATTTTTTTTCTGTTTAAATAGCAAAACTCCATTCATTTCCTCAATAGTGAAAAATGTATTCTTAACGATAACTTGTAAACCATTAAAGACAGACCTAATGTGAGCTACAACGTTGGTAAATGCTTTCGTTGAAGCCGTCAGTCTGCGTTATTTCATTTTTCTTTTTTTTATAATCATAAATAACAGCTGAAATGCTGGTGAACAACTATTACCCATGATTCTGCAGAGAAATCTCCACCAATCAGAGAATCAAAGCAAGCAAATCGCGGCAAAAGAACTCTTTAGCTCCGCCCTGTGTAATTGAGTCTCCCTATGCTCTTGCAATAAACATAAAATATGTTGTTACTCTTTACACAATCAGCATCTTTAAATCAATAGTTTTATATTTGATTGTCATTCGCAGTACTTAATGGGATTCTAGTTCTTTCGCTTATTAAAGGGGTCCTGAATTGAGAAATCAACTTTTCCTTGAGCTTTTGATATAAGAGTTCATCGTACTATAAGAATATCCTGTAAGTTTCAGAACTGAAAACGCCCTTGTTAGTCCAATAAAAGCTTTTATTGACACCAGACCCATTGAACGACTGATCCTGTCATTGATAGGTGAAACTCCGCCACCGAAGAAGAAATCAACGCCTACTTCATCATTGTAAAGTTAGCCCCGCCCACTGGTGTGTTAGTGAGATGAGGAGGAGAGACGAGCGATACAGGACTAAAATAACATTACCTTTCAAAGGATCCTAATGCTAGAATATGATTATTTATTTTCAACAATGTGAATGTCTCAGTTGAGCTTTATTTATTTGTATTCGGTACATTTCACTGTGGATTCTTTGATAAATCAAATCGCATTTCGGTGCAAACAGACTTTTACGATATGGACTCGACAGTAATGCAACAACATGTCAGTAACTGTGTTCATTCTAATGCCTGATCTGATATTAATGATTCATGTACAGTCAGATGATCTTCGTCTGTGTGTCAGTAAACAAACCTGTGACTAAACGCTCAACTTCATGTTGTTTCTCTTAGTAGGATGAAAATAATCTGTTATTTAAATGGTGATTAAATTATATATCGAAAGCGATCAAATAACGCTCCCTTTACAATCGCTGGAGCTGTCAATCAAACAGCGCGAGTTTATCAGTGACTGAGTTCTGGACTCAGTTTTATTCAACGAATCTCTTAGTTACATCCAGTTTGCACTGTTAGTTATGATGAAAGCATTTGTTAGTGTGCAGAAACTGAGTTGCAATGACGAGATCACTGCTTTCATGTCTGTGATCGACTACAATCTTCACCACTGCAACCTTTCATGCCACAATCTAAATGTAATGCTTCGCCTTTCACGATTAGTAAACTTTGAGAGCTGCAATAGTAAAAACGTGCTAAAAGTTTTCGAGAGAGTAATACTGAGCTATTTCATATGCAAAGATGTCAGCCAATCACAGCAGTGGGCGTTTCCACTGAAGTCTCACAGCAGACACGCCCCTTAAAACAGCGTTCAAACCAGAGGATAAAATCAGGGTAGGAAAAATGCCTTTTATTTCTAAATTATGACAATTTTTGATGTAAAAAGAATACTAACATTATAAGTGCACCCCAGGAAACATTAAAAAACAATAAAACAACACAGTTCATGACCCCTTTAAAGCCGTTAAGTTCACAGTCTTGATTTTCAAATACTTTTTGCTTTAAATCTTTAATTTATAAGTTTGTAATGTTGTGACTCACCCTGTAGCTGGTTGGTTTGGTTCATGGCAAATAATTCTTTAACAAAGTATTTAAAAAAAAATAATAATCCCTATTGTAAAAAAATCATTCTAGAACCTAGGCTGCTGAAAAAGTGGGCGGGCACTGTTGCGCTCTGTGGTGTGAATTTGGGGCGGGGCTATCTGTTTGACCGTCCAATGGTAGTTGGGGGAGTGTTCTGGAAGCCTTTTTGAAAACATCTTCACCTTAATGTTGTTATTGTATTGTTAGCTGCTGTAAAAGATGCTGCTGAATCCATTTTCTCACTGTTTCAGGGTTTAATTCAGTTTATCCGTATTGCGCTTTTCACAATGCATATCGTTTCCAAAGCAGCTTTACACAAAGAACAAACCCCCCCAGTCGACAGTGGCAAGGAAAAATTCCCAAAGAGTTCCACCCTGTCATTAGTGGTGAACTGTAAGCAAAGACACTTGAGGAAAGGGTGTTTTCCTGCAGGTTATTCCTCATCTGAGCTTAATTAAACACGGAGTAATCTCTGAGTAAACCTCTTCAGCTGAAGAAAAATGACTAGTCAAAAACACAATGAAGGAAAGCTAATGGCATTTCGATCATACACTCTAAAAATGTTGGGTTGAAAATGGACAAACCCAGCGACTGGGTTAAATGTTTGCTCAACCTGCTGGGCAGTTTTATTTAACCCAACTATTGTTTAAAAATTACTGTATTGTTTGCTTAAAATGAACCCAAAATATGTTGGAAATTAAAAATCAGACACATAATTACTAGAGGCAACAAAACTACCCAGCAGGTTGAGCAAACATTTAACCCAACTGCTGGGTTAAAACAACCCAATCGCTGGGTTTGTCCATTTTCAACCCAACTTGGGGTGTTTTTAACCCAGCATTTTTTAGAATGCATATTTGATCCCTTTACGATTGGCTCCAAATTAAGAAAGAAAACAAAACATCCTCAGAGATTCACTCAGAATTAGATTTAAAGACACTTTGTTTGTCAAGGATCAGGTTGATATGAACGCTGACTGAGATGAAAAGCCATGAAAGTGTGACCGGATTGTGTGCAGAGTGCTGGACTTCCGGAGGGTTCCACCGGTGGCGGGAAGATTCGTCAACGTGACGGGAGAAATCTTGTACATAACCCACAACGAGGAACTGCGCAGCGTTTTCTTCATCTCCCCAGGTTGCCATTACTAGTCGAAATAAAACATTTTTAATAAAACGACATATATACAAAAAAGAAAGGATGCATTCAATTGATCAAGAAATCTATAATCAGAAATGTTTCTTGAGCAGAAAATCAGCATATTAGAATGATTTCTGAAGGATCATGTGACACTGAAGACTGGAGTAATGATGCTGAAAATTCAGCTTTGATCACAGAAATAAATTACACTTTACTGTATATTCACATAGAAAACAGTTATTTTAAATTGCAAAAATATTTCACATTTTTTACTGTATTTTTGATCAAATAAATGCAGCCTTGGTGAGCAGAAGAGACTGTTTTCTATCAGATTGTGAGTTGATTTGAATGCGTTTCTGTGTCCTTCACCAGCCAACAACACGTGTTTCTTCGCCAAGTGTTTATACGTGTGCAAGTCGGAGTACGCAGTGTGCGGTCACCCTGATCTGCTGGAGGGCTCCATGTCTGCATATCTGCCCGGCCTGAGCATCGCCCCACGCATCTCCATCCCAAACCCCTGGATACGCTCCTACAGTTTCACCGGGAGAGAGGAGTACGCTCAGACGTTCACACACACTACATTTCTCCTCACAACACTTCTTTTCTCTTTGGAATAACTTGAACTGATGAATCACGCACAATGAGAGCAGGAATGTGTTTAAGAAAGCAAAAAAGGGTTTGAGATCAACATTTGTTGTTTTATGTAACGTAGAACATCCTTATTTGGATTCGAGAAATCCAGCTCTTGATCCTGATGGCTGAGAAACAAAAATGTTTGTCATGCTCTCAAAAGGGTCTAAAGTTCAGAAATGTTCAGATGAGTCCAACAGCTTGAAGCAATTAACATCTTCTCTTTCTTTCTTTCTCTTTCTTTCTTTCTTTTTCAGGTGGGAGGTCAATCCCTTATACTGTGACACGGTCAAAAAACGTTATCCCTACAACTCTGGGAACAGACTGCTCAACATGATTGACATGGCCGTTTTTGACTTTCTCACAGGCATGTAAATACTTTCCAACACTTGACAACTGTCAAAACATGAAACAGATTTAATGGCCATGAAAGTAGAGTGATGATGACTGGATTGATGATTTTGCTCCAAAGTAAGCATCACACTGACAAAAAGGAAATCTTTAAAGCCAGAGTTGCATACTGACCTTAAAGGGGAAATGATTTTCCTTCGTGTTGTAGGAAACATGGACAGGCACCACTATGAGATTTTCACCAAGTTTGGAGATGATGGTTTCCTTCTTCACTTGGACAACGCCAGAGGGTTTGTGCTCTTCTGTACTGCATGTTTCTGGTGCCGTTCACAGACAACAATGCTTTTTATATTGTTTCTCTATGTAAACATTTGACCGTTTGACCATTTTTTACATAAAATTTAAAAAATGCAGTGCTCAACTCAAAAAAATGTTGGTGCCGATAGCCTCGTGGGCAGCACCGACATATAATGCCGTTGCGCTTCAGGGTGACCCGAGTTCGAGTCCCGGACCTTTCCCGATCCCGTCCCCCCCTCTCTCTCTCTCTCCCACATTTTGCTTCCTGTCTAAATACGGTCCTATACGGAAGAGGATTAGGGCCAAGTAATAATAAAATAATAAAAGCATCTCAAGATTAAAGTCATTATAATGCGAGATTAAAAAAGTCGAAATACAGTGTCAAGAATAAACTCATTCAATTTTGAGAATTAAGTTTCGAGAAAAAACTCGTTAAATTTCTAGAAAAAAGTCGAAATACAGTGTCGAGAATAAAATTATTAAATTTCGAGAATACATTTCAGAATGTCCCGTTGTCTTGCGAGTACATCGTGCAAATTGTACTGTTTTCTTTCTTCTAAAAGAACCCAGCCGCTTGTAAATTCTCTTTAAAGTTCGTATGCTTCTTATTATTTGGTTATAATTAGTTAATATTTCTTTGTTATTAAAAGAAAGCCTAAAACATAGCTTGACTAAGTGATCAACTCTGTCATGTCCTCTAGGATCAGTATGAAATGGTCATGACACTGATCGGATGCGTGTTTATTCTCAACATTTTATTTTGACTTTTTTCTCGAAGTTTAATCTCGCATTATAATGACTTTAATCTCGAGATGGTTTTATTTTTTTTATTACTTGGCCCTAATCCTCTTCCGTAGTCCTATCATAATAAAGGCAAAAATGCAAAAAAATTATATTTAAAAGAAAAGTTGTTCAACTTTTTAAAATGCATCTTTAGACACATATTTTTAACATTTTTGAATGCAGAAAACTCATTCTGTGGCCTTTTTTTATTGTTGAATTATCAATGCAGTTTCTTGTGGAAGCATGAAGAAAAATGTAATGCTTTGGTAAATCATAATTATTACATAAAAAGTCTAAATTATGTGATAAAAGTTGAAATTATGTAAATTATGAGATAAAAGTCGAAATTGGCACAAGTTAAAATTATGACAAAAATTCTTAATTTAGACAAAAAGTTAAATTAAAATTATGAAAAAAAATTTAAAACAGAAAAAGTTGAAATCGACAAAGTCACAATGATTAAATAATAATTGATAGTTATGAGATAAAAAGTCATAACTGAGGAAAAAAGTCGAATTTTTTTTTTTGTCATAATTATGACTCATGATTATAAATCAGTATCTCATAATTTCAACCTTGTATCATGAATTATTCTTGCTTTCCATCTCATAATTATGTCTTTGTCACAATAATGACTTATCATTGAATCTCAAATTTGGACTTTATATAGAATCATTATATTTATCACCTAATTATGATTTACCAAAGCATGATGGTTTTTCCTGATCTGGGCTTCTTCCTCTTCCTGTGTGTGGCAGATTTGGACGGTATTCCCATGATGAGATGTCCATTCTCGCACCACTGACCCAATGTTGCATGTAAGGATCTTTCTCATATTATTAAATTATTATTTTGATGATTCTGAAGCACATTTATGAACTGTTTTATTAGACAAAAGCTTGTAAAAAAAATTACAAAATTGATAGATCTTCTTGTTCACAAACCCCCTGACATCTCTTACAGGATCAAGCGCTCCACGCTGTTCCGACTGGAGCTTTTGGCACAGTCCGAGTACCGCCTGAGTGACGTAATGAGGGAATCCCTCTCCCGAGACCCTCTGACGCCCGTGTTGACTGAAGAGCACCTGCAGGCCTTGGACCGCCGGCTGGCCCAGGTGCTCCGGACAGTGGAGAAGTGTGTGAAGAGGCTGGGAGAAGCACATGTGGTGATCACGGACTTTGTGGAATCATCCGGAGTAACTACAAGCCACCAGGGAGGAAATAAGAGGTGACAGAACGAGAAGAGCGCGGGTTTGAGGAGATTACAGGAATAAGCCGTGTCACTGACTGCTCTTAAACGTACAAAAGAGACGTTATATGCCAGCTTCCAGAATTAATACACCCCTCCGTCCAAAATCATGACATCTAGAGACTTCAGGAGGACAAATGATTCACATTTCTGATTGGCTAAATAAGGTCTGTGTGGTATTACTTTAAAAAGTTCCCTAACAACACCTTTAAGTCAAATAAAAATGTCAAAATTATGACATAAAAAGCTATAATTACTGTTTTGACCGAAAGTTAAAAAATTATGATACAAAGTCAAAATTATCATATAAATCGAAAGAGATAAAAAGTCATAATTATGAGGTAAAAAGCTGAAATTACAAGATTAAGTCAAAATTGCATTTTTAAATAAGAGATAACATTACAATAGTCAAAAGTGAATTAAAAAGTCAGTTAAAATGATCATATACAAGTCGAAAAAAGAGTTTTTGTAGAATTTTTGTCATGACTCATAATTATGACAGTATCTAATAATATAAATATTTTATCTCAGAATTGACTTTTTAAATCTCACATGAATAAACTTTTATAATTTTAATTGGATAAAGAAGTTCCCTAACAACACCTTTAAGACAAATAAAATGTCTAAATTGACATAAAAAGCCATAATTATCAAAACTGACAAAAAGTGAAAAATTATGATACAAAGTCAAAGTCAAAAATTTCACATAAATCGAAATTATGAGATAAAAGTCTGAGATAAAATGAAAAGATTAAAAAGCCAAAATTGCATTTTTAAATTTGAGATAAAATAATCGTCAAAAGTGAATTAAAAAGTCAGTTATGAGAGTTAAAATACAAGTCGAAAAATGAGTTTTTGTAGAATTTTTGTCATGACTTTTCATTTCATAATTTTGACTGTCATGATTATGATTTAGTATCTCATAATATAAATTTTTAAACTTTGAGAATTGACTTTAATCTCATATTAATGAACTTTTATCTCATAATTTTGACCTTTAAGTGAAATAAAAAGTCAAAATTACGACATAAAAAGCCATAATAAATCGAAATTGACAAAAAGTTAAAATTATGATACAAAATCATAATTAAATCAAAGACAAAATTATGAGACAAGTCAGATAAATCAAAATTATGACACGTTAAAATTGAGATTAAAAGTTAAAAATGCATTTTAATCTTGAGATAAAGTGATAATTAAAATAAGAACTTGATGTCAAAATTATGAGATATAAATAAAGTAAAAAGTTGAAATACGAGATAAAGTCAATTCTATAAAGTATTATGACTTTTTATGTCACAATTTTGAACGTTGATTATGATTTTCAACTTTTATTTCTTATTCATCTCATATTTATTACTTTGAATCTCATAATCATGATTGGCTGAAAAAGGCCTGTGTGGCATTACTGTCAAAAGTTCCCTAACAGCACCTGGAAGTGTTTGTCCCGAGCTGCTTCAGTTCGTCGCCGCGGGCAGCGTGAAGACGCCCGTCCAGACAGATGAGATAAGATCTTCAGATCTCCTTACATCAGCATTCATGTGGCGCTTTAACTGCACAGTGAGAAGCTTTCCTCTGATTATCCCTTCCCTTTCTGTCCATTTTTACACAAACAGCCATTAGTGGCGTCTGAGCCGATGATGGAGCACTAACAGGCCACATCAGCACTAACACTGTGGTAGGTTACGAGATTTCTCGACAGGGGCTCATTTTCCAGACGGATCATAAGCGACGTGTAATCCTCAGCTGTCTCATCCGCTCACACTTCACAGGCTGAACCAAATCATGTGAAGTTTCTGAGCGCTGTGGTTCGCCACACTGCAGTACTGAAGAGTGGATAAACATGATCTGAAAAACTAAATCAGATCCCATGAGTATTTGTCACATTCTCACATAAAGATTCAGTACATTTCCTGACATATAAAACTTCCATCGTCTTTCTATACATTTCAGTATAATAATAAAAATAAAATCTATTTAGGCATAAAATAATGATCTGATTTTACCACTCAAGCAGGTCTAATCTAATACATGAATAACTAAATTAATTTAAATGTCATCAATTATTCAGTGCCATCTGTTGGACGGGAACTGGAAATAATAACTTGAAGCAGTGGCTGCTGGTACTTTTTTATCATTTGAGGCTATAATAATGATTTCAGCAAATGCACAGGATGTTTGGAATCATATTCCTGCAGTAAATAGTTTATTATCCCAGCATTCAACTGTTCTTCAGAACGCATCAAGGACACAATGATATACTTTGTTTAACAAAAAAACGTTCAATAGTCTGTGAGATTTTTTTTGAAAGGAGTCTCTTCTGCTCACCAAGGCTGTTTATTTGATCCAAAATACAATAAAAATTGTGAAATATTATTGTAATGTAAATCAGCTGTTTTCTATGTGAATATACAGTAAAGTGTAATTTATTCCTGTGATCAAAGCTGAATTTTCAGCATCATTACTCCAGTCTTCAGTGTCACATGATCCTTGCTGCTTAAAAAATATTTCTTATCAATATTTTTGTGGAAAACATTTTTGTTCCAAGTTTAAAAGAACAGCATTTTTTTTTTTAAATAGACTTTTTATAACATTATAAATGTCACTTTTAATCAATTTTAATGTGTCTTTGATGAATAAACGTATTAATTTCTTTTGGAAAAAAATCTAAATCTTACCGACCCCAAATGCTGAACGGTGTAGTATAGAACAAAAGCACACTGCATGTAATATCATATCCCACAATGCAATGTACTCAAGTGGACCTTCCTTTTCTGTGACAAATGAACCAGAAGTAAAAACAGCTAATTTTGATCAAACTTCCAAAAATTAATACATTTTAACCCATTTTTCATAAAAAAATGCTAAATGACTGTAGTTATTTTCAATATGATAACTGGACCGCAGTGAGATCATGACCAGTGCTGGGGATAGCTTCTTTTAACCCTTGTGTGACTTTATGGTAATTTTTGTCTTTTTCAGTTGTTTATTTGATCATTTTGCCTGTGTTAATGCCGACTACATACATTTTGGCACAAGTGTGTATTTTTATTGGAATTTTACTATTTCACTCCCATTTCCTTTAATAATCTATTTTACATTAATAACACAAAATAGTTCCTCTCAGGACCGTTTGGACAAAAATGTTTCCATTGAATCCCAGGAATCACTATAGAATGATGCAGTCTTTGTTAACAGGCTTTCATTCTGTTGGCAAGGCCTCAAAATTTACATTTTTACTATTTTTCTTTTACCAGATGGTGCCATTTTCTCAGGTTTGGTCCATAAAGCAAATATGTGCTTTATTCCTGTTTCTTCATATTATAGAGCCAATTAGATCAATTATGCAGCTATTATTGTGTGGATGTCAGAGTGTGATTTATATGTGTGCAATTAAAAAATTGTGTGTGCTTGTAATATTTAAGAAAAACTACTGCAAATCACAAATCCAACCACTGTGTGTTCTAGTGGAGTTTTGCTGGCATCTAATGGGGAAAGTGTGGTACTGCGCCCAAACAAAATCTTACTGAAAGCTCATTTTTTGAGATATCAACCTCAAATTTGGAACACAGCTCGTTTAGATTTATGGCTTTGATTTTCTAGCAGTTTTAGAGTTCAATGTTTCATAAAATATAATTTTATATAACAATATTTTTGCTTTCACTTTTTATTTCAACAATAATCTGCCAGGGGTCTTCTTTAAAATGAGACCAAACTTAAATCTGAGTTTTTTTTCACTATTCATAAAGTTTCTTAATTGATGTACAACTAATTGTGTGTGTTACTTTTTATAGAAAGTAATGCGTTGTTACTTCTGCGTTGCTTTTTCTCACCTGGACTGGGCTTGTTTGTTTGTTTTTCAATAAAATGTAATTAAAAAGTAATTTTTTTGCCAAATGTCAGTGCCCTTAATTCACACCTGTAGAGGGCGCCGCTCAAACAAACAGCTGTGCTGCCAATCTGGATTACAGGAGAAGAAAGTTTGGCACTCTTACTTCAGCATTAAAAACAAAAAAAATTAAACATACGTGATGTTTATCTAAAGTCATTTTCCTTATTATGGTTGAATTGGATCATCTAAGGTCAGCAGGAAAGACTTTGGTTAATAAAGTGAGATTAAATACATAAAGTATATTTGTGTAATTTAATTATTGCAGGTTTGCGTAATATTCTGAATTGTTTTTATTCATATTGACGAATACTGAATCTGTATTGTGCAAGTGAGATGGGTCTACCATGTTTACACATTTCTCTCAACATGGCGACAGGAGAGCTGTCAGTCAATAAGAGAAAACAACTTGCAATGCATATTTGAAAAATCAACTCAGATATTTTGTTGTAAATTTAAAAGTAATGCATTACTAGTTACTTAAAAAAAAGTAATCTGATTACAGAACTCACTTGTAATGTGTTACCCCCAACACTGATCGTGACAGCCATGTACTGTACTATTGAGAAGTTAATGCCTACACAGTTTAGGCAAAACCTTCAATATAGTTCCATTCAGAACACATCCAGACTTTTCTCTCTCAGCTGAACACTGCCCCCTTGTGTCTGGCACTCCTATATGACAACTTGAAATAAATCTTGAGCATTTGTCTGAAAAGAAAGTGCTCCACTGCAGCCGATTGTTCAATAATCCAACCTTTTTATTGCTTAATCTGCCATTTGGACGATCTATACCAAAACGAGTATTTTCTGCGCAGAACTCGCTGGAAATGAAACGACACATTTGGGTAACATTGACAAATAAAACATCATCTGAGGTCTGTAATATATCAGCAGCTCGTAAGGTCACAGAACTAGCAGAAACGTTTGGGTTTGAAGGAGCATCTAATCAAAGGGAAGCCCAATCCTGTTCCTGGAGATCCAGTTCAGATCCAACTCAAATCCAACACACCTGTAATTATCAAGTGCTCCTGAAGGTCTTAAAGGGGTGGTTGATTATGATTTCACTTTAACTTTAGTTAGTGTGTAATGTTGCTGTTTGAGCATAAACAACATCTGCAAAGTTACGATGCTCAACGTTCACAGAAATCGCTTATTAAGGACTACAACAAACGGCTGGTAGGGACTACAACGAGCTTCGTCCCAGGTTAGTGACATCACAAACACTTAAATTTACATAAACCCCGCCCCCAAGAACACGCAACAAAAGGGGCGGGGCCATGTTGGGCTGCTTTAGAGAAGAGGAAGAGTTGTTGTAGTAGAGTGTTGTTGTCATGCCGTCATTTTACGCCGGACTGCTTCACAAACGAGGGTCAATTCAACACAAAAGATGAACATGACGGCACATGCTAGTGGATGAGTTGAATCAACTCCACAGCAACTACATACATTTATCCACTAACCATTCAGAAACGTCTAAAAGTTGTAACTTCTTCCTGAGTCTCTCCATCAGTGTCGACTCCGGTTTGAACAATGTAAGGCTGAACACTGTCGTCATTTTGGCTGCGTGAGATTCTCCAGCTTTGTTGTTGTTGAGCTGTTGAAGCTCCGCCCTCTTCTGGAAAGGGGGCCGGGAGCAGCAGCTCATTTGCATTTAAAGGGACACAGTGTCGGAGCTGAACTTTGCAGGAAGGTCGATCTCTGGGAACAGGAATGGGCAAGCTCTATTCATCAGTCATTCACACAGATAGAAAACAAGGTTGAGCATGAGCTTCTGACTCACTTATTTCAAGTGAAATCAACCTAATAAACATTACAAAGATGCATCTGAAAGAATTTTGGGAAAACCTTTGTGTTACACCTTTTTAATCTGCATTTCTCAACTAAAACGAGGAACATTTTGTAAATGAAGAGAATCAAACATTGATCACTCAACAGAATACGGACATGTAAACATCAAATCGCCAAGGTTCCGTTTAACGAAGAGTTTTTATAAAAATGTATCAAAGATCATTTGCGAAACGCGTGGATTTTCTGTTTCACGAATGCGGCCGACTGTGTTCGCGAGCCTCTGTTTTCAAACAGTACCACTAGAAACCAGAGAGACCTCGGCATTGACGTCAAAACCTAATTTTAGAATCCTTTCGGTTGCTTCAGATCAACATTAAAACAGCAACGAGCCTGTTTAAAAAATGGAAACACTTGAAATTATGACATGCGACTAAATACGCCACTGTGGAAAAATAAGCTTATTAAAAAATAAAACTGGTATTTCTCAGCATATACTGACAAAAAGTTAAATACTGAATCATCCTGACCGAAAGCTGTTCTCAACCGGTGACGGCGCACATGCAAGAACATACCAATCAAATCTCTTGTCAAGTCAAGAAGTCAAGAAGTGAGGCTCTGTCCAACGTTTGGCACTGGCATTGTAACAGAACAAACTGCCATCGTTTTGAGTTTTCCTGTAGTTAAAAATCCGTTTTAAAAATTTGATCAGCCACAATAAAACCTGACACCGCACAGGAACGGCCTCACTGATTTACTACAACAAGCAACTGAACACAAATAGCAAGAGCGTGTGCTGGAATGATAATAAGAAATAAAACCGCATACAAGTTCATGTGTGACCGTGATAGCGAAGGGGAAATGAGGCGGTAAGGCTTGAAGAATATAATCCGTACGGCCAAACGTCTTACTCTGTTATATATGTAGGCAGTTAATCTTATAAAACTAGTCTTAAAAAACTAACCTGCACTGTGAGGGTAAAAGAAATCAAAACGGTTTTAGAATAACTCTACTATAAATATATTTATACTCCTCTACTGTTTTTGTTTACTGCTTGGAAAGGTAAAAACACTGGATGCGATTCGATTGGAGGAACGTACGTTTTGATTGTCTGTCCTTTCATTTGGCTCTAAATGTCCAACGATGAAAGCGGCTGTTAAAGCTCCCGCGGGAAGCACTTGACGAAGCGCGTGACGATAACGAGCCTGGGATTACGCGGTACGGATGAGAAGCTGACGGTGTGGTGGACCCTGCGGTTGAGGTTTTCGGGGGCGGGGATTCTCAGACGGAGAGCGACACGAAGCTGTTGTACTGCTGGATGTTGCGTTTGAGGATGTCCGAACACGGTCCCAGCACACGCTCGAAGCGCGGCCTGTCCAGCTTGACGCATTTGAGCGGCCCGCGGGCCACTACGGTCGCCGCACGGGGTCGGTTCATCAGCAAAGCGATCTCGCCTGGAGAAACACACAAATATTAAAACTCAGGTTATGTTATTTGTGTATAGAGTCATGAATAATTATCCCATTATAATGAATAAGCAGTATCATATGCAATAAGATATACAGCCTGCTCACTCTTTATATTAGGTGTCTTTAACTACTATGTACAAACATCAAAACTACTTCTTGCATTGCAAAACACTTGTGCAGCTATTGAGGTGGGATACGGGTAAGGTTAGGACAGGTTTGGTGGTATGGGTAGGTTTAAGGGGTAAGGGAAGGTCAACAGTGTAATTAATGTAAATGTAAAACATGTATGTACACAGTAAGTTCATTGTATCAAATGATTAAAGGGATAGTTCACCCAAAAATGAAAATTATCCTATAATTTACTCACACTCAAGTCATTTTCGGTGTATATGACTATCTTCTTTCAAACACAATCAGAGTTATATTAAAAAAATATAGCCGCGAGCAGCAATTATTGGGGTTCAATCGCTTTAAGGCCTTTAAGCACAGGTAAAATGTTTTAATTAGCAAGCCTGTAACCATCTCGATCATAGATGGAAAAGACAATTTACAGCCAATACAAGGAAATATGTGTTTATAAAGCCTTTTAACAGTTATCAAGGTTGAGCCAAAAATGTAGGATTAGTTCGCCAAAGTTATTTTTCGAAATAATCTCCAATATTTAACGAACGATTCGATGGACAGCGGCGGTCCTAGAGGCAACGAGGAGTTCTACCATGTGGTATGCATGTCGTGGGGGTGTGCGAAAAATCACGTGATATACAATCCTTTACACATGTGAAAAACGCGAAGGCGCCCCCTGGATGCTGATTTCTTTGGCATTTCTCACAGAACTCCGTTCTGAGTCAAACAGACCCGGCGAGTTTCATTTCGATCGGCCTCCGTTAACCTTGTCTGATAGCTGCTCAAACTTCATTGATGGTGGACATGTTTTTAGATACACGCCAATGTCCTCATAGACAATCATGGCACCTCGGACAAAGACACTGCATGCCAATCAGACTAACGGTGAAGTAGTTCAAGCCATTTTCAAGTTTTTTTTCCTGTTATAGCACCACCAAGTGGCCAGTCACCGCGTCCTTTCTCATGCAACCACAGAATGAGCTCTTACATAGGTGTGCCAAATTTGGTGAAAATATCTCATTCCGTTCACGAGTTATAACCATTTTAGTAAAAGTGGCTCCGCCCACTTTGAACATTTTGGCGGCCCTTAGAGACCGTGAATTGAAATTTCGACTTTTTTTTGATAATTATTGACAATCAGACTCCAGAGAATCTCGCTGCACTGGCTTGGTTCCGATCGAGTCAAAAACCTAAGACTAGTTTGCAAAAGTAGGTTTATCAAAATATCCGGAAATTTCACCAGAACGAGCGAATCAGAGGCATGCTTTTTGTCCATCTTGAGCCAAGACGATATAAGACACTTGAGTCTACGCCTGTTTAGGAGCTATGAGCGATTTCGTACTTTTCACCACTGTAGCGCCCCCATCAGGCTGATCAGGGCGAGCCCTGGTGACGTTGTAGATGTGTGAGTATAGATTACTTCTATGATGGATTGATGCACTTTTTTGGGCTTCAAAATCTCACCCTCCATTCACTGCCATTATAAAGATTTGAAGAGGCAGAACATTTTTAAATATCTCCAATTATGTTAGTCTGAAAGAAGATAGTCATATACTTCTAGGATGGCTTGAGGGTGAGTAAATCATGGGATAATTTTCATTTTTTGGATGAACTATCCCTTTAAGAGGAACATCCATGTTTTTCAACACTTACCGAAGTAGTCTGACGGTCCTAACCTGCCGACCTCTACGAACTCCTCATTTTCCGACCTACGCTGCAGAACGGCTGCACATCCCTGAGGAAAGAGAGACGTCATGACTTTAAAAAAAATCACAACACCAGCACAAACCCTGACACGCTTTCAGCAGACGGGACACTTCACCTCCAGGATGATGAAGAACTCGTCCCCTGGTTCTCCCTGAACCACAATCTTCTGGCTGTCCTCAAACTGCACCGGCTCCAGAGCATCAGCCACAGTCAGACGCTCCCACTTATCCAGAGACTCTGCAATGATCCCATACACTCATGTCACAGGAACTCACGAGATATATCTCTCTATGTGTCACTTTAGATAGACAGAATTACCTAATATCGATACTTTGCTCAAGAACTCCTCATACATCTTCCTCTTCCTCAGAGTGCTTCCCTATAGTCAAACACAGGATATACGCATGTTTAGTAATATGAAGAGCCTCTGAACACTGCAGTGATGTGAGGGAAGGTCAGGTGTACCATCAGTATCCTCCTGTAGCTGTCTCTGTCGATGCCCCAGAGCTTCACGTTGGTCTTGGCTCTGACGGTGGCGGCTCTCGGGGTGCCGTAGATCAGAGCCAGCTCTCCAAAGCTGCCGCCCTCTCCGATGCTGGTGACCCACTCACTGTTCACATACACCTGTGGAGAAACACCTCCGTCACACTGTACTGTCGTAACAGGATACTGATTGAGAACAAATCCAGAGTGGGATCTGATTTTCTCCATCAGGAATTGTTGAAAAGGTTTATGGTTTATTATACGAATACATCCTAAAGTGAGGAGGAGTAACTTACATCCATTTCACCCATGTCAATGACATAGAAGTTATCGCCCTCGTCACCTAGAAAACAAGTGTGAAACAAGAAGTTAAATAAATGTACAAATAAGGTCAATATGAATCTGTTTTCAAAGTTCTACCTTGTTGGATGACGATCTCTCCTGCAATGTACATGACTGGAAACATTGCGTCAAATATGTCACTGTAGGTTAAAACAGTACAGAAATTTGGTTAGTAAATTATTTTTAGCGCTCGAACAAACAATAACACACAGAATTATGACAAAATGGCCGTTCCTCATAAGAGCAGTCTTAAATGAGTTAAATAATGTCTTAAATGTGAGAAAATGAGATCTGCAGCGGCAGCTCTTAAAGTGACAGCAGCCTAATAAACCAGTTGCTGTGATTGTCATTAATCAAAAGAACAAAGATAACAGAAAACTGTAGCTTTAATAAGAATTAATCTATATTTCTTTTATAATTTATGCAGTGAAGACTGTAAAGTGTTTGATAACTTTATTCAATTTCCTTCCTGTTAGACAGGTAAATGTGACATTTATTATAATGGGTTTATGTGAAGATTGTTTTAAGTTCACTTAAATTGATATTATTTAAAGCCTAATAAATGTTGAAATTGACAGCTTTCAGTTATACTGTAATATTGAATGTATGTAATCAAATTTCATAGATTCATCAGTACAGTATTTGAATCAGTGAATCTAAAGATGTCATTAAACAAATATTTAAAATATACAGTGTTTCTAAACTAATTTGGAGAGTAACTGTGGAATTATTACAATACAAAAATATTAAAAACTCCACTGAAAAAAGTGCAATTAATTAGTTAATTTTTAATAGATTGACAGCACTAATTACAAGTTTTCTGAAATGTTGTTTAAATATGCAGGCATTATATAATTAACAATGAATAATCTGCATACAATTCCAGAACAGAAATCTGAAAATCAGAAGTTTAAAATTCTTTTGGGTATTTACAGAGGGGATTTTGGGTCTATCTTTTATCACTCCATAAATCAGAAAATATTGTCAACAGCCAGATAAAAACCATGTCACCAAGATTTTTGGAATAAAATGTTAAATAAATCAGGTGAATGTTATATGAACAAACATTCAGAATATAGATACGAATAAAACTGTAAAGTTTGGTGTGTGTGAAGCTGCTGAAGTAGAGAAAACAGACTTTAAAGATTGTACTGAAACTGAAATCTGAGGCTACGTTCACACTGCGGGTTAATGTGGCCCAAATCTGATTTTATTTTTTTTGCCCACATGTGACTCATATCTGTTTTCCTCATGACAGTGTGAACAGTACAAACCACATGGAATCTGATCTTTTCAATTCCGATTTGTCCCACTTCTATATGTGGAACTGAATCCGACACAGGTCAGATGTTTTGTAATGCGACCGCAGTGTGAAGTCATATTCATGCGATTTTTACATCACTCGAGATCAACATTCGTCATGATTCTGCACTCATGGGAGTCTGTTCAAAGATTTTACATACCCAACATTATCAAGACAGTTGTAAAACATGGTCATTAGAGGGCAGTGATGTGTCCGAACTTGACAGCTCTATAATACAAGCGAAACATGAGGGCTCGTATCATAAATGTTTCAAAACTCTGCTCTCTTTTGTCATATCATTGTCTTTATTTTTCATATTACCTGCGCATAATTTTGCTGGCTTCCATGGCACACTATAAACAAACGCGTAATCGCTTACTTTAATGCTCTCCGTGTTTACTTCCGTATTGCAGCGCGCTGTGTGTGTTGCCAAGTCCGCCAGTTTCCTGCAGAATTGGGTTACTTTTTCACTGTTGCCGCAGGTTGTTTTGTAACTCCATGGGTTAAAGCGACCGCACTAACGCCATATTTAACACGATTTTTACCGGAATACCCCACGAAACGTGATTGGGATAGTTTTGGACTAGTTTTGACGAGCATTTGACTGGATTTTGAGGTAAAAACCTGGCAACCCTGTTTGTATCATTCTTTTTCGCATGCAGGTCAGTTCAGAACCATGATCTGTTCACACTGGAATCTGATACTGGCCACATTTAAAACTACAATGTGAACAGCTTTACAAAAAAAATCAGAATTGATCAGAATTGACCGAACACAGCCTAATTGCAAATAGATAAAGTGCAATAAAATAAACCCTTAAAAGTCTATTTTGCATGTTTTCTTTCCACTAGTCTGAAATAATAAAAACATCTAAAAAGGCAAATTGCCCATAATCTCAAAACTGGCCAGTGCAGGAAAAACAATGTTGTGTTTTGCTTTAAAAAAAAAAAAAAAAACTAAATTATAAATAAATGGTCACCTTCTTTCATTGTCATCCAGATGTGAGAAGAGCACATTCTTTTCGATGGCTTTGGCAAGAGCAGCCATGGTTTTGTAGTCTTTAGGGATGACCTTCACAGAAGACAGAACACATGATTCACCTGAATGACATCAGACATTACGTCATTCTGAGAAATACAGACCTTCCTGACGTAAGAGGCGGCGTCCTCCTCGGTGTAGACCTCTGCGCTGATGGCTCCTCTCCGCCTGCGACCCTTCACCACGGGGTTCATGGGAGGAGACGCCTCATCTTCACGAGAGTCGGAGCGAGAGCTGGCCTTCTGCTGGTTCAGGAGCTGCTTCGCTTCCTCCTGGAAAAAAAAAGAGAATCATTTTAAAGGGAGGATTTTGGTTTGATTTGAAGTTGCAATGAAACAGGAGCAGCATATATGTGACGTATATCCGAGTGAAACATTATCAGGGAAAAAAAATGTAGAATGGGACTTGGTTCTATCCATCAGATGTTGGATTTTGGGATATGGGTGTTACACTCAAAACTTGAAGCTAATGTAAGAAAGGGGCGGAGTTTAAACGAACAAAATGATTGGAGAAATCCAGCGGAAAGAAGAAAGATATTATAACTGACAAGGTCAAAAAAATGTAACAAAACATGCATGGATGAATCGTTCACAATAACATTTATAACATGCAATAAACAAGGTGAATTTTCCTCGAAAAAATCCAAATGTAACTTTTTTTATTTTAATAAAATATTATATAATTTTTCTATATATTATTATTAATATAATTTTTTCATTTAATCATGAAAAAAACCCATGTCAGGTTTATTATTGATAGCTAAAATGATTTTTGGTAATTGAAAGAAAGAGAAAAAAAAAAATCCAAAGCATTTTAGTTTCCAAAAGCAACATTTTTAATTTTTGTTTAGTTTAGACTGAAGTAAACACTCAAAATGAACTAAACCTGAAATAAGAATAAATTAAACCTACACTTAAAAAAAACAACTGTAAAAAACTAAACAAATTTACACAATAAAATACCGTTTTCCATTGAAACAGTAATATACCATAAAACAATGCATTCTGGGTAATATTTGTCATTTTAAGAAAAGAGGCCTATAGGCTGATTTCTCGAAAACAACAATATTACCCAGAATGCATTGTTTTTACGGTATATTATTGTTTCAAAGAAAAAAGATATTGTACCGTGTAAATGTTTTAGTTTTTTTAGTTATTTTTTAGTGTAATTGATAGCATAAAAAACACTAACAGAAACAACAAAAGCACACAAATACTAAAAATTTAACTGAAAACCAAAAATATAAAAATGCTAATTAAAAAATTTATGAAGTATATAAATCATACCAACATAATACTGACGAATGCTAATTTACATTAAAAGTAAATTTTTTTACAAAGAGTTATCATTTTTAATATAATATTAACAACATGAGGTCTAATTTGCTGGATAAATCATTCCAGTTATTATGAATATGTAACTATTTATTGAAAGTGGATGTCATATATCCAATTGCTGCCACTGCTTTATAAAAACAAAGAGTCATGTGAGGCTGTGAGCGACTGAGTGCTTGTTTTAATAAACACATCCCATCTTTCTCAACACAAAGTGATGTCAGCGAAGATCTCTATGATTCTGTTACGTCAGAATTATCCTAAAGCACAAACCTTTTCCAGCCTTTCGAAGTGTTCTCTGAGGAAGGCCATGGGTCTGTCGGGCCGCGAGGTGCACAGCTGGACGATGCAGTCCTTCAGCAGCTGCTGGATGTTGTGTTTCTGCACGTATATCTCACATTCCCTCAGACTCTTCTCCTCCTCGCCGCTCGCGCTGCCTGACGCCATGATGAACGCTGGATCTGACCTCTGACCTGTATTCACAAGCAGAAATCAATACGGTTAAAATGAGTGATACAAAGATGCTGAATAAATGAAATGTAATAAATTAACCCTCTGGTGCTTTTCAGTCATTTTTGACCAAAAAAGTTTATGTTTTTTTATTTTTATTTTTTTTACTTCGTCAGAATGGTACGAAACTTTTCGGTTTTGGCACTTGATATGTGAACACACACAAAAAAATCATGGACATGATTCGAAAAGGTTAAATGGTCCTGAAAAGAAATATTCACACTGGTGCTCCTCGCGGTCAAAAATGAGCGCATTGGAAATTACGAATTTCATCTAGTGGAAATTTCTGGTACTGCAGCCAAACAAAATCTTACTGAAAGCTCATTTTTTGAGATATCAACCTCAAATTTGGAACATAACTCGTTTAGATTTATAGCTTTGATTTTCTTGCAGTTTTAGAGTAAAATGTGTTTTTTTAAATGTATATTTCATATAAAAAAGGAAAATAGTATATATGTGCATTTTTTATAACAATAAACGTAAAATTCTATAACTTTAAGTTAACTTTTTAAAACTTTTTTCACTTCAGCAATAATTTGGCAATTGTCGTCTTTAAAAAGAGAATTTAAGTTTAAAGCATTCATGATTTATGACAGTTTAACTTGGAAATTTAATTTTCAGGTCTATGCTCAAAAAGTAAATAAATGGATTAAAACTACAGCGTAAATATAATTTAGTACCATTAAATCCCCTGAAAATACAAAATATTAAATAAAAAACATAATATAGTACATGGGCCAAAGACGAAAAAGGGTTTTCAAGCATCAAATCAATAAGTGTAATACAGCTTTGAATTGTTGCTTTTCAATAAATCAGAACAGATGCTGTTCAATTTGTTTTTTTCTGAGCAAAAATTAAATATCATACATTTTTACCATGATTTACAGAAGACGCCCACTAAAACGTCATTCAGTTTAACAATCTTGTCAATAAAATCTATTTATGCCATATTAAAGTCCTAGATTTCCCATTTGTTTACTCATTTAAAATGCAATATAATTTAGTATGCTCACTTATTCTTTTATATATTTTAATACGTACAGGTCAGAATAAGTATGTTTCAATTTTTACATAAATATTAGTGCTACACTGAATGATGGAACATTATTTCACCCACATTTTGACATTTTATTCTCACAAAACTTATTTGAAACCTTAAAATTAGATGTTTAACTTGCATTCAGTGTGCTTTCTATGTATATAAAATCACTTTTGTACATTTCTATTGATGCAGACATCTTAATGTCTTTGACCCACATACATTTCATTGAAATAAATGTTGTTTTTGTTTTTAAATCTGTTATTTTTGACCAACATGCGATATAATAAACATGAAATTCTGTAACTTTTTTTAAAACTTTTTTCACGTCAGCAATAATTTGCCAAGTGTCGTCTTTAAAAAGAGACAATTAAGTCTGATTTAAAATATAAATTTAAGTCTGTGCTCTAAATCAAACTTTAAAAAATTAAATATCATACATTTTTACCATGATTTACAGAAGACGCCCACTAAAACATCATTCAGTTTAACAATCTTGTCAAAATAAAATCGATTTATGCCATATTAAAGTCCTAGATTTCCCATTTGTTTACTCATTTAAAATGCAATATAATTTAGTATGCTCACTTATTTTTATATATATTTTAATACGTACAGGTCAGAATTTCAATTTCTACATAAATATTAGTGCTACACTGAATGATGGAACATTATTTCACCCACATTTTGACATTTTATTCTCCCAAAACTTATTTAAAACCTTAAAATTAGATGTTTTACTTGCATTCAATGTGCTTTATATGCATATAAAATCACTTTTGTTAATTTCTATTGATGCAGACATCTTAATGTCTTTGACCCACATACATTTCATTGAAATAAATGTTGTTTTTGTTTTTAAATCTATTTTTTATCAACACTTAAAGAGCACCAGAGAGTTAAATCAATAACACAGAAGGTCTGAAATGTACTTAATTCTTTAAAATGAAAAAAATTACATTAAATATCCCTTAATATATAATGTAACTTGACAGACAATACAAAAAACTATAATAAAACTGAAACACCATCATGTTTGAGCAATAATAATGTTATTCTGGATTATTCAAATGATGTTATTATGATGGAAAAAGATCTTCCTCACAACACTGAGAAGAATTAATAACATTAACGATGAAAATAATGTCCAGTCCAGGCCAGATTCCCTCAGAGGACAGGATTACAGCATCATTTACGAGATTGATGTCAGAAATAATCTGGAGATTATCTTTGTTTCAACACACCTGAACTAACGTTACACACGACTCCACTTCACGAGACGAAAAGAAGAGAATATGAAAATATAATATAATGAACATTCAAAACGCAACTCAAAATACAACAGAACAAAACACACATGACCTCGAAACCTCAACTAGATCGTTAAACCTTCAAACAAATAAACATTAAATCAAATAAAACATAAGAAGCGAGTTAAATTATATCTGAGAATAAAAAGAGGCGCCAGATTTCTCTCAGAAGGCCGCGGAGTGTCCGCCATCTTTATCTGCATCATAAACAAACGACATTCCGCGATCATTCCAGATGTTCCGCGCGACATCTGCTCGACACAAACATCAACCGTTCATTCTTACCGAGCCTTTATAACGCGACTCGGCTTCTGCGGTATTCCGGTATTCCGTTATTCGGAGACGGAGCAGCTATTCCTCACAGGCGCTTGGACTTCTGCCCACCGGAAATGGTAAAACACCAATCAAAGCCTGGCGTTGACGTCAATTCGCCTCGTTCTCGCATGGAAACTGTAACCCTTGGTAACCTTAAAGGGAACGTAGCACAAGTTTAGCTCGGGTAATATTATACTCGTGATTTCGCTTAATAAAACTCTTCATCTTTAAACATTTATCTTCTTTATGT
>RJVU01060737.1:1118812-1129152 GCA_003731715.1 Anabarilius grahami
TATTGTAATAATAAAACAAAAAAAGAAAAAAGATATTGCCTAATTTTGCTATTATGAAAAGATAATTAATAGTTTTATAATTGTTAACCATCATTTATTTATAATCGTTAAATTTATAATCGTTATAATTGTTAACCATCATTTATTAATAATAAATTAATTATTATTATTATTATTTCTCAGTTTTATTCATTTACAATGTCTTTGGTTCCTTATTTTGGCTGTATATAGGCTGTATTATTTACTGATTGGCTGAATTTGTGTGTTTAATGAAGACCATAAAGGTCAAAAGAAGCTGGTATTGCTGATTTCATGTGGAGGTCAGGGTGTTTGTGTGTGATACACTGAAGAGAAACACTGAGCTTCTGTCACGTGTGTGTGTGTGTGTGTGTGTGTGTGTGTGTGTGTGTGTGTGTGTTGAAGGAGGGATGCGCAGCTGGAGGTGGTACCTCTCCAAAGTCATGCGTCTCTTCCTGCGCTGGTTCCGGCTCTGCCCTCGACGGGGACGCAGAAAGCGGTCGAGCAGAGTACGAGACCTGTGGAACTATGGGACGGTGCTACTGAAGTCCCTGTACTACAACGTCCAGACCAATTCAGACACGGTGCTTGACTGTGTCTTTGAGCCCATCTACTGGCTGGTGGACAATATGACCCGCTGGTTTGGAGTGGTAGGCAGAACAAAATCTATTTTCTTTATTTACTTCATCGTTTTATTGCATCCATAATAAAAGCTAATGCACAGTTCCAAGCTCAGAGCTGCAGGATTAATCGTTAAAAGATCGCAATCTTATTCCTAGATGACAATGATTAATCCTTTGACAAGTACGATCACACGGATTCAGATCTGCATTCACGCTGCCGCTGATCCAGAGAGAGCAGTGGTCATGTATAGATATGAAACAGCTTCGCAAACAGTCTTTTCAACCACACAGTGTCATTATTTCTGTCTTACAATAATGCAAATGATCACAGAAGAACTGGGATAAACGTTTATAGTTTGGATATAAACACTGATGTCTACGGTAGTGGTCAAAATAGAGTAAATCACCTTTTAAAAGCAACTTGATGCTTAAAGGGTTAGTTCACCCAAAAATGAAAATTCTGTCATCTTCAGAACACAAATTAAGATATTTTTGATGAAATCCAATGGCTCAGTGAGGTCTGCATAGCCAGCAATGACATTTCCTCTCTCAAGATCCATTAATGTACTAAAAACTTATTTAAATCAGTTCATGTGAGTACAGTGGTTCAATATTAATATTATAAAGGGACGAGAATACTTTTTGTGCGGCAAAAAAACAAAATAACGACTTTTCAACAATATCTCCTGATGGCCGATTTCAAAACACTGCTTCAGGAAGCTTTACAAATCGAATCAGTGGATCGGAGCGCCAAAGTCACGTGATTTCAGCATTTTAACCATTTGATAGGAGATCCAAATCACTGATTCGATTCGTAAAGCTCCGAAGCAGTGTTTTGAAATCGCCCTAACTAACCCTTTAAAATACAGATTATATCGTTACACCAGTAGGTGGCGACAAGTGACTTAATAAATGCTGCCTTAGGAAGCCATCAAGGCATGTTCAAATCCAATGTTAGCTTCACTTCCTGTCTCATGAGACCTTCATCTGATTTTTGAAGGCAGCATAGATGTATCCCTCATTGCCTTTGATATCCCATAATCCTGCGCTTCTATTCTGTGACAGTTAAACTCAAAATTAAAGATGGCATCTCAAAGTTGTGGTTGATGATCAGTTTGTGTAAATGCACATTTTTGACCAACGGTTTCCACTTCTGATGTCGTTTCTAGTGAGAAATTACTATTGTAGTAATTAAATATTCTCTTAGCCGTCTGTCCGAAATCATTTTCCTGAGGTATCTTCGTGCTTTTGTATGAAACTTTTGTAAATTTACATTTACATTTATGCATTTGGCAGACGCTTTTATCCAAAGCGACTTACATTGCATTATACTATACATTTGTATCTGAGTATGTGCAATCCCTGGGATCGAACCCATGACCTTGGCATTGCTAGTGCCACGCTCTAACCACTGAGCTACAGGAAAGCTATATATATATGAGTAAATTCGAAGTAATTTGCACGTAAAACAGACCTTCCCGAAAACTCTTCTCCGGATTGGTGTAAATTTCTTTCGTACCAGCTAACATTTTGAAAATACGAACATTTCCATGTATCTGAAAATTTACGTCAGAACGGCTTTATGAAGGATTTACACAAAAATTCGTTCTGCTCGTGTTTCATGAATGAGGCCCAGTGCCTGAAAAAGCAGCGAGGCAACAAGTCAGCTGACTGCAATTACAAGATTAGTTCAAAACCACTGATTCACCCAGTAATGAAACACGTCTTTATAAGTGAGTCATTGAATCATTCATTCAAATCGATTTATTAATAATAACAATTCAAATGATTTCAATAGTTTTTAAATAGACTGCAGCAATTCACATTTTGTCAGAACCTCTAGGAAATTACGTTATTTTGTTTAGTTGTCTAATTAGAGTTATTTTAAACACACAAATTCTCAGTTGATCCAGATTCGTGTCTGAACTTGTTAGTTAATGTGTGTTTAAGCTTTAACAGCTCACAGGATTGACCATTTCCAATCCCTCGTCTCTGTTTCCTCCGTGAAGGTGTTTGTGTCTCTGGTGATCGTCTTGACCAGCTCCATCGTGATTATCGTCTATCTGTGCGTTCTTCCCATCATCTTCAGCACGTACCCCGTTCACTGGATCCTCTGGCACCTCTGTTACGGCCACTGGAACCTCCTCATGCTGGTCTTCCATTACTATAAAGCCACGACCACGTGTCCGGGTTTCCCGCCACAGGTGAGTTATTTCACATTTCTTTCACATTATTTCACATTTTAAGTAAGCTCTGACAAAGGCGTTTGTTATCTCCTGTGTGTAATGAATGAAGTGTTTTAGAGTGCAGACCTTTTCTGTATTCTTACATTTAAAGTAAGAAAAAAAGTACAAGAATTGGGTTCTGGAAGTAAAAATCGCATTCATTTTGGGAACTGATTTTTTTAATAACTTATAAACTGTTAACGCCAGAGCTACGAGGTTGTTAATCGATGGCATACTTATTTTAAAATCGTGTTTAAAGGGATAATTCACCCAAAAATCTAAATTTTGGCAGCAGCAGATCTCGCCCCCCATTGACTACCATAGTAGGAATAAAAAATACAATGGCAGTCAATGGGGGCCGAGATCTGCTTGGTTACAAACATTTTGTGTTCAGCAGAACGAAGATATTTATACAGGTTTGGAACAACTTGAGGGTGAGTAAATTACAGAATTTTCATTTTTGGGTGAACTATCCCTTTAACAATGGAATTCCTGGTGAAAAACTACATTACCCATGATTAGGCTTGGGTATCGAGTATCGAGTATCGATTGGAACCGGGACTAGCTTTTCGATTTTCCCGGAATCGTTCAAAAGTTTAAATTTCGATTCCTAGTTTCGATTCCTAGTNCACAAAACCATCAATGGTTGACTTTTTAATGTTGTATTCACATTTTAATGCAGTTATCACATTTACCTAATTTGCCAATAAACCAGTTTTATTGATTGTAATAAAGACGAAGCTGTTGGGACCGTTTAAAAACGCTGTCTGTAATTAGACACACACACACATTATTTTCCAGCACTTCAAATGTTATTTTTAATGTGATGACCACAAACATTATTTGTTCATCCTTCTGAGATTGTCTCCATTGTAAAACCGAACGTTTAAAAAAGTAGGAAATTCAACATTTGATAGAAAACACTTATTTAAAAATAAAAAAGACAATAATTACCACTTTAACCAGCAGGTGGCGGCAAAGTAGCATTTATTTGCGCATATATCAGACATTTCCTCTAATCGTTTTTCACTTCGTTTTTGACTAAATATTAAACAGTATAAAATAACTAGGTTTAAAAATACATTTTGTCAATGTGAAGTATGAAAATCTCATGAAAAACAATAACTTTTCTTGTGAATGAATGACAGAAAGCGAGCGCCGCTCTCACTTTAATCACAGCAGCTGTCAGTCAGTGATTTCAGCACACTTGAGAAAACACACATCTTATTCAATTAATCTAACTAAAGTGCACAATAAATATTACATTTTTGAAGCTTTTTTTCACATAAAAGTGTGAAAACTGCTGGTCGAATTGAATTACGTCGAGGAGGAACACTGAGGTACGTCTTGATTCATTTATTTTTTATGCCGTCTTACGTTTGAGTAACTAAATTAATGCTATGCCTGACTATTTAAGTGTCTATATTCTGATTATAAACTAAGTGTTACACTACTGATGCTCAACACACCAGCACATGACTCTCACCGGAAGTGTTCCAGCTGCCTTATATTAATGTGGAAGTTCTAAAGAACGCTCTGTTCATATAGTCCATATATATGTATATAAATATTAGTTTTTAATTTGATTGTCATCACATTGTCGTGCTTCATGGGATTGTAGTTCTTTCCCTCATTAAAGCAGTTATGTTCGCAGTCTTGTACGTGTCTTTTTGTCCAATTTTTGTAATGTTGTGATTCTCGTAGCCATCCAACGTTATAATGCTTTAACAAAGACTTTTTAAAACATCCCTATGGAAAAAAAAAGACTTCCAGAATCAAGTCAGCAGAAAAAGTAAACACACTGTTGAACTCTATTGGCTGATACAGCAACTTTGGCTCAACCAATGATGTGAGTTGGGGGTGGGACTATCTGTTTTTCCAACCAATTAAAAATGAGTGCTCCGTTTAGTGAAGCTAGTGGCACTTAAGCTTCAACATTTTCTTTGCCTATCCATTAATTGTGTCCTTTTTATTTTCAATTTTTAACATTTCGTTAAATGTTTGTTGCATGCTTATGTCTTTTGCTTTAGGAAAAGAGTGATATACCAACTGTTACAATCTGTAAAAAATGTATAGTTCCCAAACCAGCAAGAACTCATCACTGCAGTATCTGCAACAGGTAAGAAGTTACTCCAGTGAATCTGATTGTATGTTGTTAAATTCCCGCTTTAGTCAATCATTTTATCCCTTAAAACTCATCTTTGATCACCAAAATGACATATTAAAATGTTTATTCCTGTGAAAAAAATTTAAATTGCTTGAATGTAACTCGACACCCTTGCCTCATTTAGTATGCGTGGGACCATGAATATGCAAATTAGCCCCGCCTCCACTCACTCGCACCTGCTCACATTAACTCATCCATACTGGTTTAATTCAGCCATATACGTACATCATATACATAATTCACCCGCTATATTGCTATTAATGTACACGATTTTTAATTTCAACAGAAAAATATACCGGGATAACCTGCTTCACAGTATAGTTAATGATATGCTAAAGCCCGCCCACACATTGTCGTGATTGGTTAATGTAAAAAAATTAAATTGTATCATGTATATTGCTCATATTTTGTTTTCTCCATCACAGATGTATTTTGAAAATGGACCACCACTGTCGTATCCTTGTGAAGCAGCTAATAAATAAAAATGATCATGTGACATTGTCCTGTTTGCGTCTTAACTGACCTCATCCAGCCTGGTTGAATAACTGCGTGGGTCATTTCAACCACCGTTACTTCTTCAGTTTCTGTCTGTACATGACCATGGGCTGCGTCTACTGCAGCATCAGTGCCAAAGACATGTTCCTGGACGCTTATGATGCCATCGAGGTGAGTCAGTCTTCACCAATCTCGACTTCCTGTTTGGTGACTTTAATTCAAAAACACTTACAAGATCTGAATGCTTTCAGAGGGTTTACTCTGTGGATGTGGTTCTCTTCTGCTCACCAAGGCTGCGTTTATTTGATCAAAAATACAGTAGAAATTGTGAAATATTATTGTTATTTAAATCAGCTGTTTTCTATGTGAATATATTGTAAACTTTAATTTATTTCCTTGATGAAAAGCTGAATTCTTCAGTGTCACATGATCCTTCAGAAATCATTCTAATATGATGCTCAAGAAACATTTATGATTATTATCAGTGTTGAAAACTGTTTGTGTGGAAACTTTTTTGGATTATTTAATAGAATCTTTTGTAACATTATAGTCACTTTTGATCAATTTAATGCGTCCTTACTCAATAAAACTATTAATTTCTTTCAAAAATAAAACTTTAAATCATCATAATGAGAGATTGTTTTATGGTGGGCTTGCGTTTGTATTGTTTTTGTAGTCAGGCAGGTATATGGACATTCACACACAAGGGGAGGCGGTCCCGGGGGCGGGGCTAATCTATATCCCATTCCTACGGCAGGTAGAAACTACATAGTGGTTGCAGGTGCATGCTGGGCGAAACTGCTAGAGGGCATTTGTAAGGAAAAGTTCCGGGTTAAATACAAGTTCAGCCTGTTATTGATGTACACAGAAAATATTTGGTTTACATTAATGCACTTACTATGGAAGTCTATGCAAAACACTGTAGAGTCTCAAGATTTAAAGGATCAGTTCACTTCAGAATTAAAATCTCCTGATAATTTACTCATCCTCATGTCATCCAAGATGTTCATGTCTTTCTTTCTTCAGTGGAAAAGAAATGAAGTTTTTTTGAGGAAAACATTCCAGGATTTTTCTCCATATAGTGGACTTCACTGGGGTTCAACGGGTTGAAGGTCCAAATGTCAGTTTCAGTGCAGCTTCAAAGAGCTCTACATGATCCCAGACGAGGAATAAGAGTCTTATCTAGAGAAACCATCAGACATTTATTAAAAAAATAAACATTTATATACGTTTTAACCACAAATGCTCGTCTTGCACTGCTCTGTGATGCTCCACGCATGACGTAATCATGTTGGAAAGGTCACGCTCCATCTCATTTTCTCCTCCAACTTCAAAAACGTATATAAAGGTTGTTTGACTTAGTCTTTGCATGTTTGCTTTGTAAACACTGGATCTGTACTTCCTCCTACGTCACGCGTGACCTTTCCAACATGATTACGTCATGCGTGGAGCATCACAGAGCAGTGCAAGACGAGCATTTGTGGTTAAAAAGTATATAAATGTTTATTTTTTTAGAAAATGTCCGATGGTTTCTCTAGATAAGACTCTTATTCCTCGTCTGGGATCATGTAGAGCTCTTTGAAGCTGCACTGAAACTGACATTTGGACCTTCAACCCGTTGAACCCCAGTGAAGTCCACTATATGGAGAAAAATCCTGGAATGTTTTCCTCAAAAACCTTCATTTCTTTTCCACTGAAGAAAGAAAGACATAAACATCTTGGATGACATTATGTGAAGAAAACTCAAGACTACAGTGGAGGTGTTTCAGGGAGTTCATAAACACTGACACTGATGTAGAGAAGAGGGACTTTGCAGAGCTTTTTCGTGCTCAAACAGCAACATTACACACTAAAGAATGATTGAACATGTAGAAAAGCATAATAGGTCATCTTTAAGACTAGTTAGTGTCAGTGTCTGCCCAGTGAACCTGCAGCCACAGATATTAATGTCTGTAGTGTAGAATATTAGTGAGATGCGAATAATTGGAAATTATTTAGTTAGTCCTCAGAAATGTTGTTACTTTAATTACTGTTCAAAGCTGTGGGGTCAGCAAGAACTTTTAATTAATCTCCGTTAAAAAAAACAACTTTTATTCATCAAAGATGCATTAAATTGATCAAAAGTGGCATTTATAATGTTACAAAAGATTCTATTTCTAATAAATGCTGTTCTTTTGAACTTTCTATTCATCAAAGAATCCTGAGAAATAAAATGTATGACAGTTTCAACACAAATCTGAAGCTGTTTTCAACATTGATAATAATCATAAATGTTTCTTGAGCAGCAAATCATCATATTAGAATGATTTCTGAAGGATCATGAACGGAAGAGGATTAGGGCCAAGCAATAATAAAAAAATAAAACCATCTCGAGATTAAAGTTGTTAAATTTCGAGAAAAAACTCGTAATAAAATGTTGAGAATAAACTCATTAAATTTCGAGAAAAAAGTCGTTAAATTACGAGAACAAATTCGTTAAATTATGAGAACAAAGTCGTTAAATTACGAGAACAAAGTCGTTAAATTACGAGAACAAAGTCGTTAAATTATGAGAACAAAGTCGTTAAATTACGAGAACAAAGTCGTTAAATTACGAGAACAAAGTCGTTAAAATACGAGAACAAAGTCGTTAAAATACGAGAACAAAGTCGTTAAAATACGAGAACAAAGTCGTTAAAATACGAGAACAAAGTCGTTAAATTACGAGAACAAATTCGTTAAAATATGAGAAAGTTGTTAAATTACGAGAACAAAGTCGTTAAATTACGAGAACAAAGTCGTTAAATTACGAGAACAAAGTCGTTAAATTACGAGAACAAAGTCGTTAAAATACGAGAACAAAGTCGTTAAAATACGAGAACAAAGTCGTTAAATTACGAGAACAAAGTCGTTAAATTACGAGAACAAAGTTGTTAAATTACGAGAACAAAGTCGTTAAATTACGAGAACAAAGTCGTTAAATTACGAGAACAAAGTCGTTAAATTACGAGAACAAAGTCTTTAAATTATGAGAACAAAGTCGTTAAATTACGAGAACAAATTCGTTAAAATATGAGAACAGTCGTTAAATTATGAGAACAAAGTCATTAAATTACGAGAACAAAGTCGTTAAATTACGAGAACAAAGTCGTTAAATTACGAGAACAAAGTCGTTAAATTACGAGAACAAAGTCGTTAAATTACGAGAACAAAGTCGTTAAATTATGAGAAAAAAGTCGTTAAATTACGAGAACAAATTCGTTAAAATATGAGAACAGCCGTTAAATTATGAGAACAAAGTCGTTAAATTATGAGAACAAAGTCGTTAAATTATGAGAACAAATTCGTTAAATTACGAGAACAAATTCGTTATGAGAAAAAAGTCGTTAAATTTCGAGAATAATGTCGAGATAAAATGTTGAGAATAAAATAAAATTATGAGAAAAAAGTCCTTAAATTTCTCATAATTTAACGTATTTGTTCTCATAATCTGACTTTTTTCTCGAAATTTAACAACTTTAATCTTGAGATGGTTTTATTTTTTTATATTGCTTGGCCCTAATCCTCTTCCGTAATCATGTGACACTGAAGACTGGAGTAATGATGCTGAAAATTCAGCTTTGATCACAGGAATAAATTACACTTTACTATATATTCACATAGAAAACAGATGTTTTACATTGCAAAAATATTTCAGAATTTTTACTGCATTTTTGATCAAATAAATGTGAAAATATACTTTTTTCAAAAACATTTAAAAAATCTTGCCGCCCCTAAACTTTCGATCAGTAGTGTAGGTTTAGGTTAGTTATGACGACGTGATGATCTTATAAAAGCGAGATGTTGTTGTTGTTGTTTTGAAGAACTCGTATCAGACGCCTCCACCTGCCTTCACTCATCAGGAGAGGATGGTTCATAAGAGCCTCGTTTATCTGTGGGTGTTGACGAGGTAAGACTTATTATTACTTTTTCACACATTACTCTTTAACGCACGTGTTTATTTTCTAACTTGTGTTTTCTTCTCAACAGTTCGGTGGCTGTGGCTCTGGGAAGCCTCACGTTGTGGCACGCAGTGCTGATCACCAGAGGAGAGACCAGTGTGGAGAGACACATCAACCGCAGAGAGAGGAAACGACTCAAACTGAGGGGCAAAGTAAGAGCTAAGACACAAGTGTACACTTAAACATGCAATTTGTACAATTTTAGGAGGATCTATTGACAGAAATGCAATATATAAATGCAATAATCGCCATTATGCGGCGGCATGTTTCTACAGCAGCCCTAAATGGACAAACACTCTACAGAGCGCGTTTAGTCACTATGTTGTTCTTTGTTTTTAGAGGCAGCTTACATTGAATACACAAAGTAATAGTAGTATTCGTCTGGTTTATTAGAAGCAGAGACCGTTCTTTGTTAGAAGTAAGAAGAAACCTCATTGCTTGACTGGCTAACGTACTCTCTGCTGTCATAGACGACAACATCTTTGTCTTGTGTCGGCCAGACGGCCACCGTAGCTTCTCCATGTGCTTCGAAAGGGATTCGAAAGGTTGCAATTCGCAGCCTCACCACTAGATGCCGCTAAAAGCTGAAGTTTGTCATTTCTGCAACTCTAGCAGCACAAAACACAATCACAAAAATAAGTTTAAAATCTAGGAATAATAATGAAAATAATAATAATAACAAGGCTAATAATAATGATTCACCAATGCTAATAATAATTAATAATAATAATATTATTATTATTATTAGTAGTAGTAGTATTATTTTAAAATGTTTTTTTAGATTTTTAAAAAATTTAGTTTTTCAAATATGAAATTATATAAAACTAGCAGC
>RJVU01060737.1:1140900-1164988 GCA_003731715.1 Anabarilius grahami
ATTTCTAATGTAATATTTCACTATAAAACAAAATCTAGTATTTAAGAAAAATATAAATAATAACAATTATTATTATTAGTCATTGCTATATAATCATTAAAAAAAGAAGCTTTTTTATTTTAAAAGTTGCATTTTAAAAAAACAATTGTTTTTTTATCAGAAAAAAAAATCACAACTGTATTTTTTCCCCAAATAGTGCAGCCCTACAATAAAGGACTTCTGATAAGAGCTTATGGTTTAACTTACGCTGCGTGGAAGAGAGCAAACACAGGCCATCAGCAGACACACCAACTGAGACGGACCCCGAGACTCTGCCTGGCTCTGTGGGGAAAAAGCAGCACACAAAAAAAACCTTGAATCATCGACAAACGCTCGTCAGAAGCTGCTGCTAAATCATGGGAGAACGTTGAGTAGATACTGATGATCCGAGAGACATTACACCACCATCCACTTGAGATATGTTAAATTCTTCCAGAACAGATTCTCATATTGAAGTTGAGCTCAGTTAATCTGGATTGGCAAATTTAAACCTGACGGTTGAGTGTGATTGATCTCGTCACACCTGGAGCAACTGGATTTGGGAAGGGAAGGCATTCTCCGGCAGAAAGGACACATCTCCATTCAGGAACAGAGAAACAGCCTGGGCGGCCATGCGGGACGCTGACCTATAAGAAATCAATAAGTATTGTATTCAAAATTGTATATAGGGCTGGGTTAATCACAATGATTAATCTATCTTCATTTTTGATGAACTGATACCAATTCTGAAATCCGTGCTGTTTTCACTTGAAGTTTGAACAAAACTTCACTAAACATTATTTGTAGTGCGCCTCGTTTGTCTTGTGGCGCTTGAATTGTTTAAAAGCACTTGTGTGAATAAGAGCATTAAAATTTAATTTTAATTTTTATCCAATTTTGACAGCACTAATATTTATATATAACTGTGGCTTGTTCCCCTGGACTCACCCTGATTGTAACGCAGCACAGGCTGTGCTGATGACCGGAACTAAAGCAGACAGAACGGCTTCATCTGTGAGTGGACTACTATTAGAGTCTCTACTCTGCAGTGTTGCCTGTAAGGCCAGTCCTAGAAGTCGTGGAATGATGTTGTCATGGAAGAACTGTCCAATCTCCTCAGCGTCATGCGCGTGTGCTGCTATCCTCTGCAAACTGATGCATGCAGCGGTCACTTCCTCCATGGAGAAACTACAGCTACCTGAAAGATGAACAACATGTTTCTGCATTATATCAGTATATCGGGTACTGCTTTGAAACAATTTGTATATGCATAAAGGGATATATAAATAAAGGACTTAAATAATTAATCCATGTGCTATATGCCAATTGTATTGACCAAACAGCAACCAGAATGGGAACAACCAGATTTATAAAATTACAGTGTTTTCCAGTAATTACCACTAATTTGTCCTGCCAGTTTCATATTGAACTGAAAATATTTTAATATTTTTTATATCATCATCATCATCATCATCATCATACCAAAAGATCTCTAACATTTTGTTTTGCACCATTGCTTAGGCAAAGTATCTGGTCAATTGCACTAAAATCCTTAAAGCGTTATGGCTTAGTACACTTAACAAATCACAAAATGCTGCGATATTATATATAGACTGACCATTGTGTGTTTCAGAGTGAAGCATAGCACTGTGTTTACTTCCAAGCGAGCAGATCATGATCCAGGGTTTTTGGGAATGCAACGTGCGCCACTTTATTTATTTTCACAGCCGCATAATCTCTAACATTTTGTGGATGGATGTTTAAATCATTTCACTGGGTTTGTAATAAGAAGGATTTGTATAACTATTCTATTGTTATAGAAACAAAGGTTCTGCCAAAATAAAAGCACCAGGGTTTAACTCTTGCAAGTGAAGAAAGTAATATAGTGGATAGTTCACCCCAAAAATGAAAATTATCCAATGATTTACTCACCCTCAAGCCATTTTTCAGACGAACACAATCAGAGATATATTTTAAAATATCCTGGCTCTTCCAAGCTTTATAATGGTAGTGAATGAGGGGCGAGATTTTGAAGCCCAAAAAAGTGCATCCATCCATCATAAAAGTAATCCATACGACTCTAGGGGGTTAAAATAAAGGCCTTCTGAAGCGAAGCAATGGGTTTTTGTAAGAGAAATATCCATATTTAAATCTCGCCCCCCATTCACTACCATTATAAAAGCATGGAAGAGCCAAAATATTTTTTAACATAACTCTGATTGTGTTCACCTGAAAGAAGAAAGTCACATTAAGCCATATCGTGATTCCTGTTGTTCTGTCCCCAAATTTAAGACCTCTTGAAATGATAATTTAGACTTTTCTTATACCATTTAAGACTTTTTATGGCCTTAAATTTGATACAACTGACTTTTTAAGGACCCACGGGCAAAAATGATTATCAGAAAAAAAAGAAGCTTTTTGTAAAAAAGGTACCGTAAATAAATGTGTACCTGTGTGGACTGAAGCCAGCACCTGTAGCAGAACGGGAGCGCTTTCCTGCACAACACTGAGCTGAGATGACACAGACGCCACTGCCGTCACACACCGCTGACGAACAGCTGCGTTAGACTCTGCAGAGAAAAGAAGTCCCAGATTATCTGTTAAACTGCCATGGATGATGTTCATGTGTCTGTGCATGATGTACACTGGGTCTCACCTGACAGGATCTCTTCCCTCAGCCGAGGAATCATCCTGGAGATGAAGGCTTTGGGATGCAGATGAGCCAGAGAGCCTGAACACTCCACTACAGCCAAACTGAGAGACAGAAACGTCAGTGCGGGAAAAGCTTTAAAGGAATAATTCAGGTAAAGATGTAAACACATCCTGTGATCTCCCGTGTGCGATAACTACCTCACTTGAGTATCTCCTTCATCCAGAATGAGTCTGGTCAAATGATCTACAGCTTTCTCAACATCTGTCTGAGCCAACAAGCCTGTGAGGAGCAAAACAAGAGTGACGTCACACACAACATGAGCATGAATCATTTGACCGCCCAAATCTATTCAGTGTTCAGCAACTCTTTATTTTTACCCGATTTGCTTCAAACTTAGACCTGTGAAAGGATTCTTGATATCTTAAATACTGTTGCTATGGCAACAAACATTTATAATATTCTTGGGTGTTTTTGAGGCTCTTAGCATGCTTCAAATTGCAAGAAATTCGACATACATGTCGGCCAGTAGACATGGGCAAAGCCTTAGAAATGGGCGGGGAGAAGGGGCTCTACAGCGCCACCTTTTGACAAAAGTTGGGGGGTTAGTCTTACCTACAGTTAACAAAATCCTGACATATATTGTTCTCATCAAGCCAGACAACTTTCTAATTTACAATCATTAGCTCCGCCCAAAATGAAGTCAGATAATTTTGGTTTGAATGTGAATTTTTTGAATAATCAGGCTCTGAGTTAAGTACTCCTCTTAGGGGATTCATGCAATCGCCACCAAACTCGGTCAACATTAAACAAAGACACTGAAGATGCTAAGATGCAAACAATTCTAGGATATCTCGAACAGTGTCGCAATGGCGAGGGATTAAAGTAAAGACAAAAAAGGGAAACAGGAAGCGTCTCATATCGTGTAAAATCATTGTTTGATTTAAATTAAACTAAGATTGTATGTTGACTGCCATGCACAGGTTACCTTAAGCCACCGGGGTGGCGGTGGCGCCAGGGCTTGGGCCCGTTATTGCTGCTTACAGCTATATTTTTAACTTAAGTTTAATATTAAGTAGTTTTTTTTGTTATGTGCTTTTGTCATTTTTATAAGTTATTTTCTTTTTAAATATTACAATTTAGCATACATTTATTTTCATTCCAGTTTTCATTTAAGTTCATTTTTTGTTTTGCTTCCAGTTTTTATTAATTCCAATTAGTAAATTTAGTGCTTCAACTTAAACTTATTTCAATTATTTACCAAGACAACATTTCTAATTTTTGTTTCGTTTTTTCATCTTATGTTTATATTTTATTTCAGCTAAATTCTCAGAAAAAAAATGATAATATCTCTGCTGCCCAGTTGTGGACTAGTTATATGGGCGAAGTAGAATAAATCATTTCAGTCTCACTAGTTTTCTGGGCTTTTCAGAATTTAAGGCGAACTTTGCAAACGGGTCATTTTAAGCAACTGGGCAGAGCAAACTATTTGCAGAAGGAAAATTACCAATTCACTGTTACTTGGAAGAGAAAAGGTTACCCAATCATAACAGACGTCATTGGCATTTAAAAATACAGTACATCAGAGAGACATAAAACTACATTAATGATTCATTTTAGTTTAAGAATGAAACATAGGTGGGCTTTAAAAAAATAGACTTTATACATAGTTCTTGTTCTATTCATGAAATACATATTAAATACAATGAATAAAAATGTTTACAAAGGCTAAAAATACAGTAAAAATTTTGAAATATTACAACAATCTTTCTTTGTGAATATATAGTAAACTGTAATTTATTCCTGTGATCAAAGCTGAATTTTCAGCATCATTACTCCAGTCTTTAGTGTCACATGATCCTTCAGAAATCATTCTGATATGATGATTTGCTGCTCAAGAAACATTTCTGATTATTACCAATGTTGAAAACAGCTTCATATTTTTGTGGAAACCGTCATACATTTTATTTTCCAGGATTCTTTGATGAATAGAATGTTTTTAAATGTCACTTTTGATTAATTCAATGCATCCTTGTCTTTCAGAAATGTAGTGTATCCACTCACCGGGCTGCTGTCCCAGTGCAGTAAGCACACGTGTGGCTGTGACCTGTAGACCAGCACTAGACTCCGCCAGCGCAGAAAACATCACGCTACACAAAGACTGCTGAAACCCAACCAACACGCTCTCCTCTGTGTACATGCAGGAGACAGAGAAATGCATCAACACTGAATATTAAATAAATACTTAAAACCTGTTATATTAAACTCTTTCCACCAATATAAACAAAGTTGCAAAAAGTCTTATGCATGAGATCTAACGGTCTCGGTCACTATAAGTCTGGAGCTGAATGTGTTTTGAGCATGTTATCTTGTCACATACCGCCATCTGCAGGCCGGCTGAGTGGGGTGGGTTGCACGAAACCCTGCAGAACCTCCAGCAGGGTGCGCCGCTGAGCACACTGTATAAAGATATGGTCAAATGAATTATGCATTACAACAGTATGATTTTGTAAAAACACCAGCTCACTGGCTGTGTGAGTGTTTCATTTGTTACATTTGTAAAATGTAATTAGGAGTACATGTGCTCCTAAAAAATCCTTAAAAAAAAAAGTCTACAAAATTCAGTTTTTTTTTTTAAAATAAGTTTGTTTTATGGTATAACAAACTTATTTTAAGAGGTCTTAAATTTGGGGATGGAAAAACACAAATATGAGCACTCCAAGTTTCAAAGTAAAAAAACTTTATATGTATAACACGTTATGCGGTTTCAGAGACGTTCTCAATCAATGAATAAGAGCATACTAGAGCGGATGCGTTTACTCCCTGATCGGTCTCGGTCACGTGACCACTAAACAGCCAGTGAGAAGTGCTACAATTGAAGAACACAAATGTCTCTGTGATTTAAACTAGTTTAAAGCCAGATGAAATAGGCCCTATGAAATCCGTTTTATTTTTTCCCAAATTCCGTTTTTTTGTTTTTGTTTAAATTTTTCTGGATAGCGTTTTTTTTCCGTTTTAGTCTTTTTGGACTCCATTTTAAATGGTTAAATTACATTTTAGTAATCAAAAAGCATGTCAAATTAATTTAAATCATAAAATTTGCATATAATTATATAAAATAATAAAATTTAACAACAATTAATTAAAAGTTAGACAATTTTTAGGGGCCCTATTTAATACTTTTTTTTTCTCAAATTCAGTTTTATTTGTACCAAATCCTGTATTTTCTGTTTTAAGTTGTCTGGATTCCATTTTAATGGTTTAATTAAATTTTAATAATCAAAAAGCAAGTCTAACCAATCGAATTTATAAAAACAACAAAAAGTGTTTTTTTTTCTTCTACAGAAATTCTGTGTTGTGTATTATATATTTTTTCTGGCAATCAAATGAAGGCATAAAACATTAATTTATCTTATAATCACATGAAATTAAACCTTTTTGTCAAAGTGCTGCACAACTGAGCGTTGCTGTTAAAATTAAAACATGAAAGAAAAATTTGATTATTCCTTTAAAAAATAAAGTTAATAATAATTTATTATTATTAGTGTTAGTATTATTACATTGAGACGTAGCTAAATTCTACTGTACAACAGTAATATATTTCTGTCACAATTTCTTAAACTGAACTTTTATTTTGACGGGTTGCCGTGAAGACCTTTGAGTTTCTGTGTGTTTATGATATGATGATAGATTTTCTCAAAAAAAAAATAAGTTCCTGCATTCATTTCGTCATATAGTGAGGCGGCAGAGGCTGAAACCGCGCGTCTGCGTCATTCACACAGAGACACGCAGAACATGCGGGATTCATATTTAAATAGTCCTTTTTGCGGTTTAATATTCACAGACACTAGCCTATATAGTGATTTGATTTAAGTGCACTGACCTACTTTTTATTTATTCATCAAAAATTTGAAAAATTCCATGTTATACAGTAAATTCAGTTTTTATGACTGAATGCTGCAATTTTGTCCGTGTTTTCTGCATCATGGAAATCATAGGGCCCTAAAAATGAAGTGTCAAGCCATGTGCAGAGAATATTGCTTGAAGAGAGTACCTGCGTCCTGTTATTATACTGCTCCAGGAGGGCCGGTATGACGGCAGCCGACACTATCAGACTCGCTCTGTATGAGGCTCCGGCGGCGGCCTGCAGGAGTTTGGCACTGGGCCACACCAGCTTGAGGTCTGGCTCGCAGAGATGGTGCTGACAGTCTGAGAAGACAAGACACACAACAGGCATGATGGTAGAACAAGCCTGGGCGGCACTGACACATGACTGCGTGTGAGGACAGTTATGAGTCAGATCAGTCTGGTTTATTAAAGAGCTATTCAGCTAGATCAGCTATTCTTGCATTAAATTTATGCACTACTAAAAGAATATCCAAACTACCTTTGAGGACGAGGTTTAGGAACACCTGCAGGTAATCCTCAGAGTCTGAACTGAGCACAGAACGGGACAGACAGGACGTGAGCGCACCGAGAGCCGACAGACCGGCGGATTCCACCCTCTCACTGGCCGTCTGGAACACCTACACACAGGAAATGAACTCAAAGATCAAATATACCACACAGCAAAGTTTTCTAACGGTTTATGCCACACACGGACACCCAGATATAATGACCAATATGCTTTCATGTGAAAAAGGATATTTTTATCTTGAATATAAAAGAGAATATATTTAATGTTCTTCGGGAAATATTTACTATCTATTAAGTTGACAATATTACTGAAAGAAATACTATTTTATTTTAATTTATTTATGCATTAAGTAATCAATTATTTATGTAATTATTATTTTTTTCTCTAAAATTTTTTCTCTTTTTATTTTTAAATCTCATCTGAAATACTATCATATATGAGGCATTAATACAGAATTAATGCTGTTGGAGTTTGGCCTGTAAATAAATTGAGCTGTTGAGGTTTTTTAGGCCAAACTTTGTAGAAACTCTGTAGAGATTTGGGTCAAACTTTGCATTAATGTTGGGTTTTATGTATTATTGAAGATATCCAGTCAAGAGTAGGGCCCTATGAAATCTGTTAAATTTTTCCCCAAATTCTGTTTATTTTTTTCCAAACTCCGGTTTTTCCGTTTAAATTTTTCTGGATTCCGTTTGTTCGTTTTAATAGTTTTTTTTTTTGGACTCCATCTTAAATGGTTAAATTATATTTTAGTAATCAAAAAGCATGTCTAATTAATTTAATTCATAAAACCAACAAAATGTAATATTTTTTAGGGCCCAACAATAATATGAAATGTATAATAAGAAAGGCCCTTATGAAATGTTTAGTTTTTTTTATTTTTCAGAAATTCTGGGTTGTGTATTTTACTTTTTCTGGCAATCGAATGAAGGCATAAAACATTAATTTAATTTATCTTTTTTTTAGTGCTACACAACAGAGCTCTGCTATTGAAACATGGAAGAAAAATTGTGATTATTCCTTAAAAATTGTTTAAGTAATCATTTATTATTATTATTTTTAATATTATTAGTTAGTAGTATTATTACTACATTGAGACATAGCTACATTCTACTGCACAATAGTAATATATTTGTCACAATTTCTTCAAGTTAAACTGAACTTTTATTTTGACAAATTGCCGTGAAGACCTTTGAGTTTATATGACGATAGTTTTTCTGAAACCAAGATGAAATGAAATCATTCTCTCTCATTAGTGCTTGATATTCACCCATTACCCATGCATGCAGACTATATGTACTCTAAAGAGAAATTACACATGCTTCCTTTTGTTTTGTCCCAATAAAGCTGATTCCAGAGTTTATTAGCTGCAGAAAAGCATGGTTTTGAGCATGTTTTTCATTTGAAACTTCAAATCTTGGCATAACGTGGTGGGAAAGTGTTATACAGAGCAAACTAATATGAGAAAAACACCTGTGAGTTCCTGCGTCCATTGTTTTATGCCGTTCTCTCTTACCTCTCTTCGTATCGAGCTCCAAAGGCCTGGAAGGAATTCTGCCAGCTCTTTATGAGTATATGTCAGACCGCAGGCGGCCTACAACACAGAAGAATAGTGTACAGTTTATTTATAGCACACAAAGACATGTTTTTTAGGTAACGCTTTATTTCGACAGTCCACTTTAGACATTCTACTGACTATAAGTAACTTTGCAAGTACTTAACTTATTCTACTAACCCTAACTTAAGAGTCTACTAATACTCTAATGAGAGCTAGTTTGCAAAGTTAAATATAGTTAGTAGAATGTCTAAAGTGGACTATCAAAATAAAGCGCAACCGTTTTTATTGTTTTATATAAGATATTTTCAGTCTCATATTTTCATTCTCAATCCTGGGGCAGAATCAATTAAGAAGAACTGTAATCCAGTAAGTGCAGAGTCTGTATTGTACCAGTGTCTGCAGGGAGTCCACTTTAGCACTCTGAACATCTGAGTCCAGCTTCTCAATGATCAATGGTAACAGAAACTGTCAAAGGGAAGGATACAAAACACAATAAACAAACACACACACACAAAAGTTCCATTCATTGAAAAGATTTGCATAATTTCCAGTCTATTGATACACACAGCCATTGAGTATGATGCCAAACAAAGGCTTATTTGAGTTGAGGTCTGAATTAGGTTTAGGTCCTACCTCAGCAAACCGAGACGTCCCAGTAAGAACAGCCCGTAGAGAAAGAATAAGATCTTCCTGTGTGATCCCATGAGGATCATTGGGTGGCTGAGGAACAAAAATAGAAATCCAGTTATCGACATGTCAAGTCTTTGTACAATGACCACGAATGATCGCGAACACAATCTTATTCCTAAATGACAGCGAATATAGTATAGGTACGGAACAGCTTTTCAACCACACACTATCATTATTTCTTACAAATATTAATATTATCACAGAAGTACTGGAGTAAATGTTTATAGTTTGGATATAAACACTGATGTCTACAGTAGCGATTAAAATAGAGTAAATCACCTTGTGAAAGTAACTTGATTCTTCAAATAACGATTGTATCAGTTACATATTTACACCAGTAGGTGGCGACAAGTGACAAAAACTGTATTTGTCATTGAATCATTCAAGACATTCCTTCAAAAATGCTGATTAGTAATGAAACAAGTCTTTATGAGTGAGTCACTGAATAATTCATTCAAACCAATTTTTTTTTTAATATTTCAAATTTTCTAAACAAAAAAAAAAAACATTTATAATGTTACAAAAGATTATATTTCTAATAAATGCTGATCTTTTGAACTTTCTATTCATCAAAGAATCCTAAAAAAATAAAATGTATAACTGTTTCCACAAAAATATGAACTGATAGATAGAAGCGCTTACAGGGCTGAAGTCTATGGGGAAATAACAGGACGTCACTTCAAAGAGTTCCTCTACAAATTTACCTGAAAAAAGAAATTAAGACACTTAAATCATTGACCAAACAACTTTCTGTTGTGAATTGTCAAATAAACATAAGACTTTTATATATTTAATTATAATTAGAGGTTTACCGATAGTGGATTTTATCGATACAGATTAACGGCAAGTACGGGTACCGATTATCGGCAAGTACAGAAACCGATTATCGGCAAGGACGGGTACTGATTATCGGCAAGTACAGTAACCGATTATCGGCAAGTACGGGTACTGATTATCGGCAAGTACGGGTACTGATTATCGGCAAGTACAGAAACCGATTATCGGCAAGTACGGGTACTGATTATTGGCAAGTACAGTAACCGATTATCGGCAAGTACGGGTACTTATTATCGGCAAGTACAGTAACCGATTATCGGCAAGTACAGTAACCGATTATCGGCAAGGACGGGTACTGATTATTGGCAAGTACAGTAACCGATTATCGGCAAGTACGGGTACTGATTATCGGCAAGTACAGAAACCGATTATCGGCAAGGACGGGTACTGATTATCGGCAAGTACAGTAACCATAACTATCGGTTGATTGATTGGTTTTCGACAGGTACAGTCCAACCTGTACTGTTTTATAATGAGGAAAGCATCTGCTCAAAACAGTACAGGTACCGATTATCGGCAAGTATGGTAACCAATTATCGGTAAGTACGGGTAATGATTATCGGCAAGTACTGTAACCGAAACTACTGGTTGATTAAACGGTTTTCGGCAGGTACAGTCCAACCTGCACTGTTTTATAATAAGGAAAGCATCTGCTCAAAACAGTACAGGTACCGATTATCGGCAAGTACATTAACCGATTATTGGCAAGTACAGTAACCAAAACTATCAGTTGATTAATCGGTTATTGGCAAGTACAGGTTGGACTGTATTTTCCGATAACCAATTAATCAACCGATAGTTTAGATGGATACTGGTTAATAAACAAACTTAACACTCTAAGTAAAACAGTGCTGAAGTTTATTACAAAAATAAAAACAGTACTGAACCATGAAAATGTGCTAAATGAAATAAATATATAAATATGAATATAAAGTAAAACTGTGAGTAAAAGTTGAAATTAAACTAACAATGAACAATATTTAATGTTACAAATGGAATCTTATTTTAAAGTGTTACCATTTCATATAAATCCAAACAGCTATGCTTAAAGATGTCCATCTTTAAATATCTACGCAAAGTTTTAAAAATAAACATAAATGTATATTACATGTATATTCTCTCACTTTATTTGCTTCTATTTTAGAACACTTGTTGATTATATAATCAAAATAACTAAATATGAATCGCTGTTATGATTGATAAAAGAAGAAGAACTGAAATCGAATGCATTTCTGATTTGTTTATATGTTTTAATGGCTTTTGGCTATCGGTGCAAAATCGATAAATTGATAAAGTCGACCTCTAATTATAATTGTATTAAAAAAAAATTAAATACATAATTATATTATACTAACATTTTACTATACATTAATTGCATTTGTTATATTTGCAATTCCATTGTACACTAACCGAGATCGTAACCCCTGTGAATGATGTTCCTGGCCACCTGGAACGCTAACAGAAGGTTGCGTGGATCCCGTTCTCCATCTACTGACTGCACAAATCCAAATGTAAAGTCTGCACCCAAACCTTTGAGCTCTGTGGAAAGGGAGATGTTTGAACATTGTTGAGATAGTTTACACCAGTGCTGTTCCTGCTCTTCTAAATACAAAGGCATTAATATAAAGGCGAGAAAGACCGATTGCCGGCGTTCCTTACCTTCCTCTCTGGACTCCATTAGACCGATAAGGATGTTGTAAACACATGATCGCTCAGCCAGCATCAAGGACTGTTGCAGAGAAATAAGGGAGAAAAACAAAAACTCGCTTAAAAAGATTTCTGTCTAGATACTTGTGACATAAGAGCAATAAAGATGTCAACTGGTCAGCTGTCACTACATTGGCATTGATGCACATGAACATGAAAATAGCAAAGATTGAAATATGCCAAATATTATTTAACATAACATTTAATAAAATCCCAAGAATGACAATCGGTTACAATAGGCTGAACATGATAAATCAGCAACTTGTATGAATTTAAAGCTTTTCAGGACTTATTAAGAACAATGTTTAAATAGAAAATTTATATTATATGATATTATGACAAAAATATATAAAAACACAAAAAGTTTGGGATATGATTTTTTTTAAATAAGACTCTTCTGCTCAGTCAGGCTGCATTTCTTTGATCAAAAATACAGTAAAATTGCGAGATATGATTATAATTTAAAATAGCTGTTCACTATGTGAATATATAGTAAAGTGTAATTTATTCCTGTGATCAAAGCTGAATTTTCAGCATCATTACTCCAGTCTTGAGTGTCACATGATCCTTCAGAAATCATTCTAATATGCTGATTTGCTGCTCAAGAAACATTTATGATTATCAATGTTCATATTTTTGTTGAAATAGTGATACATTTTATTTCTCAGGATTCTTTTTTATAGAACAGCATTTATTTGAAATATAAATTTTTCTAACGTTATAAATGTCTTTACTGTCACTTTTGGTCAATTTAATGCATCCTTGCTGAATAAAACTTTTGAACGATAGTGTAAATATAATTTTTGAAACAGTATCAGTGAACAACATCTTCTGAGTGGAGTGTATTAATTCGGACTGAAATATTCACCTGAACATGAACATCCTGAAAGATGGATCTCAAAATGGACACAGCTGAACCAGGAGGCAGAACTGAGCATTTTGTCTGAAAGGAACCAAAAATGAGAAATATTAAGGTGACTATGACTACAACAGATCATCAATAAGCAAAAGTACTCCGACTTACCAAAGCCTTGAGTCCCTGAAGAACATGTGGAGTGATCACATAGTGATCCTTCAGTCTGTTTTCAAAGAAAGTTAACAGGACCTCCACTGCAAACAAAACATGTGTGTGCGACGCATCAATAGATTTTCAGTTATCATGATAGATTATTAATGCAGCACTGACAGAATTAATTCAAAGAAAAGCTATTCAGAACTCGTACCCTCCCTCTCAGAGAGGCAGCTGTAGCATTCCTGCAGGACTAGAGACAGGAGCTGAACTCCTCTGCCACGCGTCTGATGCTGAGAGCTGGTCAGACTCAACCTGCATGGAGGAATGGAAATTAATAAGTTATAATAAAACTGACAGCCGTCACAATCACCTCTGCAGTCTGAAATATACAGCTAAAATATCATTCATGCAGCACTACAGTTTGAACACTAGAGAAAGGCAGGAGGAGGATGAAAACACAAACTCAGCTCTCATAAATGTGTAAAGTTATAATAGAATATAAAACACTTTACCCCAAAGCTTCGACCAGCTGGAGAACCGTGAATTGTCCAGTCTTGACACCTTAAAAGAGACATGAACTCATGTTTAACCCTATTTTTTTTAATATAATCTAATGTTTTTTTAAATGGAAAAGTTTCATGAAACTTTAAACAATAAAAAATCCCCCACAGATCATTTATTACAGCTCGTCAAATTTGCCCATATTTGGGTGTGAGCAAAAACACGCCGTTTTTGTGTGTGTCCCTTTAAATGCAAATGAGCTGCTGCTCCCGGCCCCCTTTCCAGAAGAGGGCGGAGCTTTAACAGCTCAACAACAGCAAAGCTGGAGAATCTCACGCAGCCAAAATGATGAAAGTGTTCATCCTTACATTGTTCAAACCGGAGTCGACACTGATGGAGAGACTCAGGAAGAAGTTACAACTTTTAGACGTTTCTGAATGGTCACGTAAACAAGGTGGACGTTTTTACTATTATACTAAAAGGCCTTTACTTGCTTAAAAAAAGTATGTGGGTCATGACGAATAAGGTTTTTTAAAGTGTAAAAAAAACAAACAATGGAGATATAATTAATTTTGAAGTTTTTTTAAGTGTTAGCAATGAGATTATGTGGTTTTTATAATCAATTAACTCTGCTTTTGTCATTTTTTTTAACAAAAAAGTCATTCGGTTTAACCAAAATTTCGGTTTTACTGAATGACACTTTTGGTTACACCGAATGACGATATTTTCAAACAATACTAACAGGCTGATATCTAGCAAAATGACAATCAAACATTTTATATTTAGTACAAGTTTTTAAAATATTACAACACTTTCCACGTTTTATAGCGGTTGCACCGAATGACCTGATGTTTCGGGACATGCGTATGAGCAAGTGAAAACATGAATTTATCAAATATTTAAAGCTGCAGTCAGTGATTTTTCCTCTTTGTCGCCATCTCTGTTTGATTGCAGTCATATGCGGAACAGTTATCTGTACGTGCGTTGTGCGTCGGCACGGCTCGTCAGCGCGGATGAATCTAATGTTTGCTGTCAGTCACCGCACCGGTGGATACTGTACTTCAGAATCACAGATTCTACGTCTTGAAAGTATGACCAATATAAGAATTTCACTGGAAAATATCATCTGAATAAGTAACATTTCTGCCACTTTTGTTCTGACCAACTGAGGAAAAAAGCATTAAGCCTACAATAAATCACACTGCCAATGGTGATTAAATCTAACGATCGCTTAGCTCATATCGCATCAAACCATGCAAATTATTATTACTGTTATACTTTGTTCTCAAATTGTTAATGTTAACAACATCAGCATTGCGTGACTGTGTATTTAGTGTGTATTAGCGTTACCTGTAGATTTCAATTTCTGTAGCCACTCAACAGTCCAAAGTCTTTTGCTTTTTGACTACGGGTGAATCTCCAGTTGTCATTTGGATCTTTCTAGATTATAATCTGCCATCAAAATGATGAGTTTAATTATTTCAGCTGCTGTAGAAAAGGCTGTAAATGATCCGCTACCGGCAGCATCTTCACGTGATAAAACGGACTAGCCTGGACTCCTTCCTTTCTGTTTACGGACGTGACGTAATGACGCACAGACGAACGGCTGCATGCTCGAATTTCCCGCGGAAGTCGCTTTTATTATAAAACATTATTACAAGCTTTCCGTTGTGAATCGAGACAAGATAATGATAGTTTTGAACACTGGCTGGATGTGTACTTGCTCAAAAATTGATTATGGACAATTTTTAATCAAAAAAAGTTACGGACTGCAGCTTTAAAAGAGAGTTAGTTACTTTGCTTCATGACCATGTGATCCTTTGCAGGTGTCTGAATGATGTCACATGATACTGACCACATGACTTGATCCAAAATGGTCCCTTTATATTGGTCACTCCGAATGAAATTATTCCTTCTCATAACAAAGCAACGACTTCTACACATAATTTTAATACTATTTTGCACTATGTTGATATGTGATGATATAAAATCATGCCAGAATAAAAAAATATATACATTTATTACATTTTAAGATATTTTAATCACTAATGAAGTAGCTGTATTGACCTTTTGTCACTTCAAAATCTTTAAAATGTAGTAAAATATAATTAAAACCTTTTGGATTCAATAAAAGAGATCTAGTATGTACTACCTTACATACTTTGGATGTCATATCTTTCCTGTAGCTCAGTGGTTAGAGCATGGCACTAGCAATGCCAAGGTCATGGGTTCGATCCCAGGGATTGCACATACTCAGATACAAATGTATAGTATAATGCAATGTAAGTCGCTTTGGATAAAAGCGTCTGCCAAATGCATAAATGTAAATATCTTTGTTTTTTATTATTATTAAGGCCTTTGGACAAAAAAATGACCCATAAACTGTCAACAAGATGACATAAGGCATGTAAATTGATCATTTAGAAGCCTAAAACGCACATATTGGATATGAAAGTGTAAGCTTTATAGAGTTAATGTACATAAATGCACTGAAGTCAGTCAGGTTCACACAGAAGGGCTCTGCTAGCAGACTAGCAAGGCAAGCAAACAATCCCTGAATAAAGAAAACAACGGCATGGCAACTCCTGGTTTGGAGGTATAATCAAGCAAAAACACTGTTCAATTCTAACAAAGGTCTGATGTTTGTGTTCAGCCGCTGTCAGTGTGTGTGAGACACAGGATGTGGTGATTAGCTCAAGACACACACACACACAGCATCACACGCGGCGTTCGCGCTGCTTCTCTAATAGAGCTTTTATTAAAGGTCAGCGCTTAAAGTGGCAAGAAACAGCAAAGACTAGAGAGACCAATGAATGAGCTACCTGTAGCGGTGTCTGTGGCCTTGCTATCAACCTGTCCTGACACGAATTCTTCCACTAAACCCAGCAGCACACTGTTATCCGCGGCCATCCTGAAGAGCAGCCAGAGCTTCAAACTCAGCCGCGCATGCGCACAACCGCTGCGGCCACCGCGAGAGGACTTTTTTGCGTCTAGTTTTGTTTAAAAATTTTAAAAAGTACATTTTAAGATCAGTGTTACGTAAGGTAATGTATATTAGTATTATTATGGAGGTTAGAATGTCAAATTTTGCTGAAACATTAAAAAGATGTAAATTAATTTTTCCGAAAACAAAAAGTTAAATAAAGTAAAATATCGTAAGGTTCTAAATTTCAAAATTGTAAAGTCAATTTAAAATGAGAGAGAGAAAAGGACAATGAAAAAATATTGTGTGTGTAAAAAAAAAAGCTTTGCTATAAAATAAGATTAGTACGGAAGAGGATTAGGGCCAAATCCATCTCGAGATTAAAGTTGTTAAATTAAGAGAACAAATTCGTTAAATTACGAGAAAAAGGTCGTTCAATTTCAAGAAAAAAGTCGAGATAAAATGTTGAGAATAAAGTCGTTAAATTACGAGAAAAAGTCGTTAAATTACGAGAACAAATTTGTTAAATTACGAGAAAAAGGTCGTTAAATTTCAAGAAAAAAGTCAAGATAAAATGTTGAGAATAAAGTCATTAAATTACGAGAAAAAAGTCGTTAAATTACGAGATCAAATTCGTTAAATTACGAGAAAAAGGTCGTTAAATTTCAAGAAAAAAGTCGAGATAAAATGTTGAGAATAAAGTCATTAAATTACGAGAATAAACTCATTAAATTACGAGAATAAACTCATTAAATTACGAGAAAAAAGTCGTTAAATTACGAGAATAAATTCGTTAATTTAATGAGTTTATTCTCAACATTTTATCTCGACTTTTTTCTCTAAATTTAACGACATTTTCTCATAATTTAACAAATTTGTTCTCGTAATTTAACGACTTTTTTCTTGTAATTTAATGAGTTTATTCTCAACATTTTATCTCGACTTTTTTCCCGAAATTTAACGAGTTTTTTCTCGAAATTTTACAACTTTAATCTCAAGATGGTTTTATTTTTTTATTATTGCTTGGTCCTAATCCTCTTCCGTAGTGATTAGCGGTTTTTAGTATCTGATTAATTTAATAAATTTTCTTATATCACGAGAATACTGTACTCTAAAGTCTCAAACACGCAGATGTGAGATTTTTGTAAAGTGCAGTCAGAGCTTTCCTAAAATGGTGGAGATGCCCAACTCTTTCTGAAACTAATATTGTATAATTTATTTTATTTGCATTATTGCATTTAGCAAAAACTGTTTAGTAAGATTGTAACTATTTTTCCTTCTGCTCCGAATACATTCAAACTGAGAGATGCTAGCAGGGTTGCCAGGTTTTCACAACAAAACCCACCTAATTGCGACTCAAAACTAGCCCAGTCACGTTCCGGGGGATAAAATCCGCATTTTTGTCAGGGTTTCCCTGGTAAAATTCGCATTCCAGCAGCTAAATATGTTATTTGGGGGTCGCTTCAACCCGCGGACATGAAAAACAACGCGCGGCAACAGTGTTAAAGTAGCCCAATTCCCGCGGACTTGGCAACACTGCATGATAATGCCATTTTTAACACGTTTAAAGGGTTAGTTCACCCAAAATTCAATCTGTTCATCATATAAAGTGATCGTATCTCTTCAGAAAATTTAGACTAAACCGCTCAATTCATATGGAATAGTTTTACGATCTCTTTATGAACTTTTTGAAGCATCAAAATGGTAACGGAGGGACAGAAATCACTCAGATTTCATTGAAAATATCTTCGTTTACGTTCCGAAGATGAACGAAAGTATACCGTGTCCTAACCAGACGCGACGCGGCGCCGCGACAAGCGATAAAAGGTATCTTTTCCATGTTAATCTGAGTTTTTGTCCTATAACACGCGAATATTCTATTTTAAAAACGGTTTCTATTTCTCCGCGACGTCGCGGCTGGAACGGCAACACAAAGTATGGCAACGATAATATCAGGTACTGTTTATGTGCTTTATTTAATATTAAAAGCATGTAACGTGAGTTTGAATATCGTTCTGTGTTCACAGCTTTTTAGCTGTAATGAAAACAACACAGGCTAATTCACCTCAGATCTTGAAAATAAATAAATGCGCACAAAATGTCAACTCAACGCGAGCAAACGAGTGTATACTATGACAAAGATCGGTTCAGTCACTCCGTATGTCCTTTAAATAATGCTTAAATTGTGTGATATTTATGATTTTTACTAATTTCATCGTGTCTGCTGCGCTCCCGCCGAGAGATCCCGCCCACACTCTCTTCTGATTGGCTGTGGTTTTTGATTGATTTTATCGCTTCTCATTCTAGTGCGCTGGAATCACGGTGTTACGGGTTTGTAACAACATGAGGGTGAGTAAATCTGTAAATGACACAAGTTTCATTTTTGGTGAACTGTCCCTTTAAACGCTTGAGCGGAGTTTGAAGGCTCCATCTAGAGGAGGAGCTCTGGTGGAGTCACATGGTCAGAGCGCGTGCGCGCTAGTAACGTGAACTAGTAGGAAACATCAGTGGGGGGGGGAAAGGTGCGAGACTAGCGACAGATAAAGCACTCTGAGGCAGGTTTGCGACGCATAAATGTTTTGATATACCATAACGCGAGCACGGAATATTCAATAAAGCTCAAATACTAGTCTCGCGAGACTGCATTTATGAGTTCAGGCAAAGCTAGCTGCTGTAAGTTAGCTCGTGGGATAAAGCCAGAAATAACTAAACGCAAGTCTCGTGCCAGATAACCCGATAGATCATCGCGAGCTCTCCGCGGGACCCTCAGTCTGGAGTTTGTTGAGTTTGGACTCGCTTTTCATAGGAGACTTCCCTTTAATGTGCTTACTGTTGATGCATCACCCATAGCACTGTAGTTTGAGTTTATGTTTTGGTGATGATAAAGCAGGAGTGTATATATCTGCTGTCTTGAGATGTGGCCTGCGTTTGTTTGACAATCATGGGAGGATGCGTGGGGAGAGAGCGCGCGGAGTCACGCGGACACGGCTCGAGGACGCAGAGGAAACGTGGAGGTGAGACTGTTGATTTAGACCTCCGTGATGCTGTTTTGCATGTTTGTTTCGGTGTGTGGCATGGTTAAAAACACGCAAATATCAGGTGTATTGATTTAAACTAGTGTGCAAAACCATCAGCAAAAAGTACCTTGTTATTATGTGAATAAATACCACACATGGTAAGTAATTTGATAAATGTATCAAACTAGCACAAGCTTGCCATCTTAATTGTTAAATATATGCATGTGATAACACAATCCACCAACAACAAAAATGTAATGGTATTGCACATGGATGATGTTTGTACTATGGTATTTGTTGAAATGTATTGATTATAGGGATGCACGATATATCGGACACCAGCCGATATATGTTATTGGCCCGATAAGAAAATTTGGCCAATATATATTAAAGCCGATAAATAATGAATTATTTCCTTCAGCTGAGACACTTCAGATGCACACTGATCGCTATGATTGCTCGAAATATGATTGTCACTTCAAAAAGGGAAACACAGTTAAGTGCAACATGTGCAGTGCAAATCTGTCATATAGACTACATAAGATTATAATGAGAATGTAATAATTGTGTGCTTGGGACATGGCTTTTAATGGTGAGATGGTTTGTTTTTGTAATCAGGCTCTCAAATTATTTAAAAAATTTGGATTTAGATTTATCGGCCAATATATCGGCTATCAGCTTTCAAATATAAAGAATTATCGGTATCGGACAAAATTACATACATTATCGGCCAAACTTGCTCTCCTCTATGATTTATCGGCCAATATATCGGTTATCGACTTTCAAATTTAAAGAATTATCGGTTATCGGTATCCGACAAAATTTTTAGATTTTAGAATTATCGGCCAATATATCGGTTATTGGCTTTCAAATCTAAATAATTATCGGTAGCGGCCAAAATTTGTAGATTTTAGAAATATTGGCCGATAAATCGGTTATCGGCTTTCAAATATAAATAATTATCGGTTATCGGTAGCGGCCAAAATTTTTAGATTTTAGAATTATCGGCCAATATATCGGTTATCGGCTTTCAAATATAAATAATTATCGGTAGTGGGCAAACTTTTTTGATTTTAAATTTATCGGCCAATATATCGGTTATTGGCTTTCAAGTATAAATAATTATCGGTGGCGGCCAAAATTTTTAGATTTTAGAATTATCGGCCAATATATCGGTTATCAGCTTTCAAATATAAAGAATTATCGTATAGGACAAAATTACATACATTATTGGCCAAACTTGCTCTCCTCTATGATTTATCGGCCGATATATCGGTTATCGACTTTAAAATTTAAAGAATTATCGGTTATCGGCATCTGACACAATTTTTTGATTTTAGAATTATCGGCCAATATATCGGTTATCAACTTTCAAATTTAAAGAATTATCGGTTATTGGCATCTGACACAATTTTTTGATTTTAGAATTATCGGCCAATATACCGGTTATTGGCTTTCAAATATAAAGAATTATCGTATAGGACAAAATTACATACATTATCGGCCAAACTTGCTCTCCTCTATGATTTATCGGTCGATATATCGGCTATCAACTTTCAAATATAAAGAATTATCGGTATCAGCCAAAATTACATACGTTATCGGCTATACTCGTTCTCCTCTATGATTTATTGGCCAATATATCGGTTATCGACTTTCAAATATAAAGAATTATCGGTATCAGCCAAAATTACATACGTTATTGGCTATACTCGTTCTCCTCTATGATTTATCGGCCGATATATCGGTTATCGACTCTCAAATATAAAGAATTATCGGTATCAGCCAAAATTACATACGTTATCGGCTATATTCGTTCTCCTCTATGATTTATTGGCCAATATATCGGTTATCGACTTTCAAATATAAAGAATTATCGGTATCAGCCAAAAATTTCATATCGGTGCATCCCTAGTTTATTACCATGTAAATGCCATGTTATGTGAATATGATAAGCGTATACATATTACACTATGCTTTTTATAATACAATTGCATAGTCAAAAAAATTCACATTTTAGTGGGATCTACTAATTTTAGAGCAACAGACAAGGCCACCTGCAAAAAGTATCACATGACCCCATGGTATTGCTGTTTTTTTGTTGATAATACCTTGACACACCACGTAAATGCTTACCATATTAATCAAAGTCACATATTACTGTTTCCCAAAGTATTATTTTGTAAGAAGTGTTTATTTCTTTTCTTAAAATGTGCAAATTTCAATGTATCGCTTAATCCTNCCCTAGTTTATTACCATGTAAATGCCATGTTATATGAATATGATAAGCGTATACATATTACACTATGCTTTTTATAATACAATTGCATACTCAAAAAAATTCACATTTTAGTGGGATTTACTAATTTTAGAGCAACAGACAAGGCCACCTGCAAAAAGTATCACATGACCCCATGGTATTGCTGTTTTTTTGTTGATAATACCTTGACACACCACGTAAATGCTTACCATATTAATCAAAGTCACATATTACTGTTTCCCAAAGTATTATTTTGTAAGAAGTGTTTATTTCTTTTCTTAAAATGTGCAAATTTCAATGTATCGCTTAATCCTAATTTGAGAGCAACATGTTGATTTTCTTTTGTTGTTGAAGTTACATGTCTCCGCATTACATCCATGAGTCTCCAGCAATCATTTTCATTGGTTTAAATCTTACAAAAATGCATCGCTTCACTTCTTTATTAACCCCCTGTAGTATGGATTACTTTTATGATGGATGGATGCACTTTTTTGGGCTTCAAAAATCTCACCCCCCATTCACAACCATTATAAAGCTTGGAAGAGCCAGGATATTTTTTAATATAACTCCGATTGTGTTTGACGAAAAGAAAAAAAGTCATATACACCAAAGATTGCTTGCGGGTGAATAAATTATTAGCTAAATTAGAAATTTTTGGGTGAACTATCCCTTTAAATTAGATCCAGCAGATGACTGGTGTTTACTAGCACTAATGCTTTACTTCATGTCACAGTACGATTTGTGCTGATTCTGAAACTCCTTTTTATGGAATTATATGACCATGTGGGCCCTTGGAAACATTCAGAGTTCTGATCATTATCTGTCTCCTATGTTATGTATCTTTTTTCCGCCTGTATGCGTGTTGGAGCCGGCAGTCGTTCTCGTCTCAGGGCATGTCCCTGCATGTTTGCTCCACCTGATCGGGTCTGTTGTCTTGCGTTTGCCATAAGCTGCAGTGAAATGTAATTGGGATAGAAAGATTTTCTTTCCGTTGCAGGAAACCTTTACGTTTTGTATGTGGTCCAGTGATGACATCAGTGACAGTGACATGTGTTTGACTTCTATACGTGAAAGTCTTGCAGTATCAGTGTATTGTTGTAGGGTTATCTGTACTGTGTCTTGCTTTGAACAGGAGATAAGATTTTACATTATATTACGTGACCATCGCCTGCCGAAACAGGAAGACGATGCATTTATCCAGTTCAGAGAACGTCTTTGCACCAGAGTAAAGTTTGGGAAGTTTATTAAATAACAGCAATTCATTCTCAAGCATAATATGTGTCGCTCAACAATTAGACATCAGCCCTTTTTAGTCCTGCAAAACTACAAGAAAGAATAAATAGCACTTATTATTTAGGGGGAAAATTACGCTTATTTAGCTCACTAAATAACTAAAACAGCAATATTAACGAATTAGTTCATAAGAGTTTGTGTTAAGAGTTGTGACTACACTGTTGTTGTTGTTAACAGAGCAAAGTTTAAGTAGTTCAAAACTTTTGAAAGTAATTATTATTATTATTACACTGATTCTTGAGATAAGGGATTTAATACATTTTTAAAAAAACTGATATATTTGTAGACAAAGATCAGCTAATGAAACATGTCAGGGAACAGGTTTTTCTGAAAATGTTTTTTTCTAAAAATGTACATTTATTCACTTCGGAATTTAATTTGTATCCATCAGACGCATTAAAAAGTATGATATTTTACTATTATCTAATAATGGTGTATAGTAAAGGAGCTAAGTGGAAAGACATTTATTCTTTTTTTTTTCTTTCTTGGGTTTGGGTTATGAACAATCCAGTTCCTAAATTCCTTAATTCTCTAACCTCCTTTTTAATATTAAACATATATAACTAATGTTCTTAGGTAAATCAGACATGATATCATGTAGTTCAGTTGATGTTTTAATATTTTAACACAATAAATTGGAAAAAAGAATGACATATCTTTCAAAATTAACAAAAACTTGCACCTGACAATGTACAAACTGACGGAGAGTTGACATGCATACTGACGGAGAGTTGACATGCACACTGACGGAGTTGACATGCATACTGACGGAGAGTTGACATGCATACTGACGGAGAGTTGACATGCATACTGACGGAGAGTTGACATGCATACTGACGGAGAGTTGACATGCACACTGACGGAGAGTTGACATGCACACTGACGGAGTTGACATGCATACTGACGGAGAATTGACATGCATACTGACGGAGAATTGACAAGCATACTGACGGAGTTGACATGCATACTGACGGAGAATTGACATGCATACTGACGGAGAATTGACAAGCACACTGACGGAGAGTTGACATGCACACTGACGGAGAGTTGACATGCACACTGACGGAGTTGACATGCACACTGACGGAGAGTTGACAAGCATACTGACGGAGAGTTGACATGCACACTGACGGAGAGTTGACATGCACACTGACGGAGAGTTGACATGCACACTGACGGAGAGTTGACAAGCACACTGACGGAGA
>RJVU01060737.1:1176389-1272099 GCA_003731715.1 Anabarilius grahami
CACAGACACACAAGTGAGATTTTGGGTAGAGAAACAAGATTCCATCTGTCGTTCAGTGGAATAAAATCATGGAAAATCAAGTGAGCAGCTCAGAATACATAGCTGACAAAATCCAAATTTATGGGACCACAAATCCAAATGTTTCCATATTTGTAATGCTATACTATTATTTATGTTAAACAGGCTTTGTACTTAACTCGTATCCCAATATCCATGTAAAACAACTTTTATGTGCGCAAGTCGCCTTGGAATATAAATGGCATGTTTCAGATGATACAAAAATGGTATTAAAAATATGGTATTTGACTATGTTGCGATTTGGTCAAATGACACAAGATCCAATTCTGTCCACAAGTTGATTTTCTAAAAAAAAAAGATTTTTAGATTATTTTCAAGATCATTTATCATTAAGTCTGCATTCATTTGTATATCAAAAATACAGAACAAAACAGTAATATTATGAAATATTATTACAAATAAAAATAATGGTTTTCTATTTTAATATACTTTAAAATGTAATGTATTCCTGTGATCAAAGCTGAATTTTCAGCATCGTTACTCCAGTCTTCAGTGTCACATGATCCTTCAGAAATCATTCTAATACATCAATGTTGGAAACATTGCTGCTTAATATTTTTTTTATAACCGGTGATGCTTTTTTTTTTTTTAGGATTCTTTGATGAATAAAAAAAGAAAAAGAAGGCCGCATTTATTTAAATGTATCTTTTGTAACAACATACACTACTGTTGGTGTTGCCAAGTCTGCGGTTTTCCCGCAAAGTGGGCTACTTTATCAGTGTTGCCGCGGCTTGTTTTTCATGTCTGAGGATTGAAGCGACCCCGATAATATGATATTTAGACCCTGGAATGCTAATTTTACCAGGGGAACCCTGGCAAAAAATGTGGATTTTACCCCACGGGATGCGATTTTTACCGGGGAACCCTCCTTAAAATGCGTTTGAGCTTGTTTTGTTCTAGTTTGGAGTAGCAATTGGGCGGATTTTGTTATGAGAACCTGACAACCCTGACTAACGTTCAAAAGTTTGGGATCAGTAAAAAACTGAAATTTCTTTTTTTTTTAAAGAAATTAATACTTTTATTCAGCAAGGATGTGAAAAAAAGTGATAGTAAACACATATTGTTAGAAAAGATCTCTATTTTGAATAAATACTCTTCTTTACTTTTTATTCACTGAATCCTGAAATAATCACAGAAATATTAAGCAGCACAACATTCATAACAGATCATCATATTAGAATGATTTCTGAAAGATCATGTGACACTGAAGACTGGAGTAATGATGCTGAAAATTCAGCTCTGCATCCCAGAAATAAATTATATTTTAAAGTATATTAAAACGGAAAACCATTATTTTAAATTGTAATAATATTTCACAATTTTACAATTTTTTTTCTGTATTTTTAATCAAATAAATGCAGCCTTGATGAGCATAAGAGACGTCTTTCAGCAACATTAAAAAAATAGTAATATTTGCAAACTTTTGACTGGCACTGTATATTTATTTTTAAAATACTTTTTTTATAAATAATTTGATTAATTCTTTCAAATAACTATATATATATATATTTAAATAGCTTATTGTCTTCACAACCTGACCCTTATTTTCTTTATTGGCCCAGAGGGGAAGGTTTCACCATAATGAAGAAGTATGAAGTGCAAATGATAACACACTGATGGTTGTTTATGCTTTTTAGGGTCCCTAACTGAGTGTTATGATGAGCTCGGAAACCGTTACCAGCTACCGGTGTATTGCCTGGCCCCGCCTGTCAACCTGATCACAGAAAGAAGCGAGGAAGACCTGACGGACAACCCAGAGCCCCAGACGGCCCCGAAGAAAGAGTTCCAGCTGAAGGTACGTCTCTCCACCGGCAAAGACCTGCGCCTGAACGCCAGCATGACCGACCCCATCGGCCTGCTGAAAAAACAGCTACAAGCTCAGGAGGACATTGACCTGGCCCACCAGCGCTGGTTCTTCTCTGGAAAGCTCCTCACGGACAAGACCCGCCTGCAGGACACCAAGATCCAGAAGGACTTTGTGATCCAGGTCATCGTGAACCAACCGACACCAAACCACTAGAACCGCAGCAGCTAAAAGATTAAAACATTTTGCACAAAAAAAAAAAATGAATCGAGCAACTTGATCCTGCCGGAGTTTTGGAGGGACGCTGAGAAACGAATAAACGGATCGCATCTCTGCTAACTTGAGCAGAAGTGCCGACGTGTATTTGGTAGCGAAGCACACACTGACTATGCATATCCTGTAAAGTACCTGCGTGGTCCTCTGAAAGTGATCTCCCTTTGTAAGATAATCGAACTTGAGCTTCATTTTGCACACTTGAGTATCTTAGAATAGCTGTGCCTTGAAAAGAAGAGTTATTTTGCATACGAGGCATGTTCGTTCACTCTCAGTGCGGCCACATGCTTCGTGACGTCTCTGAGCACAACCCAGAACTTTCTATGCAATCTTAGGCATATCATTATTCAATGTAGCTAATCCACATTTCGGAGGCCAGTGATGCTTAAAAGGTAAATCGAGTGCACAAAGACGCATTAAACTCACAGTGATGCTAAACGTCTTCATCTCCTGGCACTGCCCGGTCTCTGTGCCCATCATCTTGTAGATGAAACCGTATCGCTGCCTCTAAAAGGAAGATTGGACACACTTATCACTTTAATGGCTGTCTGACTTCCTCTGTTCCTCTTTTATAGTGCTGTTATGCTGTAAGCGCTCAGGCTGCGATCAGAGAATATTGCTGATATTTTGAGAGATTATATTCTGTACTATTTCTGCTTTTTTAAACTACTTAGAGTAAGACTTTTTAATGATTCTTAACCCTTTATCAGTGGCATTACAACAAGCATCGGCATCTGTAACAACAACAAAAAAATTCGTTTATTTTACTAAAGGTCTTCTGCTCCTGGTTATATCACCATGTGACTCTGCGAACCGGTTAGGAACAGCTCATTACCTCAACGCAACTGTTCCTCATTAGTCTCTCACGCCATTCCTTCTGCTCTGGGTTTCTTTCTTCTGTTGTTTTTTTTAAAACATGCACATTGGTGTAGATTAGCCTTCATGGATGAGTTAAATCATGTTCATTTATCATTGGAAATTGCTAAAGTTTCTTTCCCCCTCCAAATTGCGGCAATTTGCATTGGAGGAATATTCCAGGTTAACTACAAGCTTTTCCAATTCATCTGTATTGTGTATATTATACCACGGGGCTGTTGAATGCTTGAATCTGATTGGTTGACGAAGTTCTAAGGTTGGGGAAAGTAGTTCCAGGCAGTTCCGTATCACTTCGCCAAATGATTTCAAAGGTCCTACAACAGCAAAAGAACCACAAAACCCACAACGACACTGGCCAATCAAATAAATAGGGTAAACAATAGGATAAAAACAATTATTTGCATGTTTTTGCCACCAAATTACATTTTATTTTGAGGCTACTCTCTTTCTCCCGCTCAAACTCACACACACAGTACAAAAACACACTCGCACAGTAAAATAGTTAACAACTTAAAAGCTACATGACATTTCTTACTAGCGAGGTAATAACGGCGCTGTTCTTGAAGCAGATAAACTCAGTTTCTCTATTAGTTGCCGAACACTGTTGAGAGACTCGGGTAATCGCATACACTTAATCTCTCTCTCTCCATAACTGCATTAATAACTGCGTTATTCTACTATTAATGGCTGAAGCCTCCGTTACTCGCTCTAAAATGACGTTTTGGAATGAGCAACGGAGGCGTGGGATTAGATGCGTAAGAAATTAGTCCCTACACACAAGCATTTTAAGGACAAAAACCTGACAAAAGTTTTGAAATACAACATCTGAACAATATTTTGAGGTGTGGTGAATGTAGGATAAGCGGAATAATTGCCATTGAATTATTGAAAAATAAAGCATTATTATATTATTAATAGTGCATTATTTTTCTAATAATTTAACGACCCGTTGTTAATTATTCCTTACATAAATTACCACTTGCAGTGGAAGTCTGTGTGGTGTTTGCTTTGGTAATCGACAGTATGCAGTAGCTTAAAGGGATAATTTACCACAAAATGTATTTTCTTACATTTACTCACTCATGTTCTACACCTGTTTGACTTCTGTGACGCACAAGATATTTTGAAAATGTTGAATGTTGGTCCAATGTTTCACAGAAGTCTTAATCGTGAGATTAAAAAGTGAAATGAAGTCATAAATTGAGATTTCGGACAAAAGTTTGACTTATGATATCTCAATTTTGACTTGGTATGTCAATTTTTACTATCGCACTTTTTCAAAATTGAAACTCAATTTTCACTAATTCGTTTTTTTCTCAATTATGAAGTGTGAAACATCTCAATTTTGACTTAGTATGTAATAATTTTCATAATTAATAATCACAATTATTCAAAATCGAGTCATAAGTTGACATTTTTGTCAGAATTCTTTTTTTTACTGGTAATTTAGCTATTTATCTAAATTATGACATGGAACATTTAAATTTTGACAATTTCATAATTTTTTACTATCTCAAACTTGTCAAAATCGAGTCATAAGTTGGCATTTTTGTCAAAATTATCAATTTTCACTAGTTTTTTTTCTCAATTATGAAGTGTGAAACATCTCAATTTTGACTTAGTAGGTCATAATTTTTACTATAACAATTATTCAATATGGAGTCATAAGTTGGCATTTTTGTCAATTCTTTTTTTACAGATAATTTAGCTATTTATCTAAATTATGACATGAAACATTTCACTTTTTACAATATTTCATAATTTTTACTATCTCAAACTTGTCAAAAAAGTCATAAGTTGACATTTTTGTCAGAATTCTCAATTTTTACTGATAATTTAGCTTTTTATCTCAACGTATTAAACATAACATTTTAATTTTGACAGGATTTCATAATCTTTACTATCATAATTGTCAAAAATGAGTCATAAGTTGAAATTTTTTGTCAGAATTGTTAATTTTGACTAATAATCTAGCTTTTTATCTCAATTATGATGTGTGAAACATAACAATTTTGACTTAATATGTCATAATTTTTACTCTCACACTTTTTCAAAATTGAGTTATAAGTTGACATTTTGGTCAGAATTCTCAATTTCGACTTTCCATAACTTTTTATCTCAAAATAAATTCTATTTTGAATTTTTTGTCCATAAAATGAAAGTCAGTGGGGTCTAATGTTGCTTCGGACCCCATCGACTGTCATTATACGGACATAAAACATTATATATAGCATCTTTTGTGTTTTGCAGAACAAAGAAAGTCACAGGTTTTGAACACGAGGGTGAGTAAACGATGACACTTTTCAATTTTGCATAAACTAACCTGGAATATTCCTACGCAGAGTAAAGCACGTACCGCTGTGGGAACAACACGCCATGAAGTACGGGCAAAAACCTCCAATCATCGTTCAGCACAAAGAGTCACTCATAAATTATGTGGTCATGATTTACATGCTCTGATAAGAGAGAAACGGTACACAATAGCGCTGTGTACTCCTTAAATCCCGCATACTTTGCTAGTTTTTTCCCAGGTTGAGCTGTGTGACCTCCGGCTGTCTGGATAAACCTCCTGGCCTTCGTCAGCACAATCTGAAACCCTTATGCTGTGACAACACACGCTGTTGCTGCTAATGATAGAGACCTTGATATTTATTCTCTCATTGGCATTCGCTTCAGTAAAAAACATTGCTAGACTTTTGTTAGTATAATATTCCAAATTAAATGGAAATAGACAAAGTTATAAGATAATTAAAATGGTTATAGTGACAGTACTGTGTTCATCAACATGTTTTACATACGTGTGCTGATTATTATGATCATAATGGTTTTTAGAGGGACTTTGCTGTTATTTTTTCTAGGCCACACAATTCTCCTGCATTCACGCAGTTGAAATGTTTCACTAGATGTTTCTTTATGTATTGTTTGTTATCTTTGAATGTATGTGTTGTGTGTTTAATGTGTCTCATGACAACAAGTTTCCAGATTTGACTGAGGAAGCTGTTAGGAAGCCATATGTGTGGATCTTTTTCAGGAGACTCTCTTTGGACGTTTGTCTTTCAAATCACAGATTGCAAGAAGCCATTACGCTGTACTCAAGCCTGCTGTGGGCCTGTGGGTATGGAAGCCCATTTCTGCCACATAAGAAAAAAAAATCATGCTCTTGGTAAAAAAAAAAATTATATAAAAACATGTCAAATTTATATGGAAGCTTGTTTCCACCACTGAATAAACGATAAAAAAGGTAATTGCGACTTTTTATCTCACAATTCTGACGTTTTTTCTGCGAATTGAGTGATTATAAACTCACAATTGCAAGTTTTAAAGTCAAAATTGTGATATAAAATCGCAATTTATAAAGTCAGAATTGCGAGTTATCACAATTGTGACTTTATATCACGCAATTCTGATAAAAAAGTGAGAATTTTCGAGATGTAAACTCAATTCTCAATTCTGTATCAACTCAGAATTGAGTTTATATATTGCAATTCTGACTTTATATCACAATTCTGAGAAAAAAGTCAATTTCGAGATGTTACAATTGTGAGGAAAAATTTTTTTTTTTATTCCATGGTGGAAACAAGCTTCTATAAATTTGAGATACAAAGTCATAAAATTGAGATTAGAACATCACAATTCTGAAATAAGTCATTGAGAAGTCATATTTGTCTGTGTTTTGACCTTTTCGTTGTCATAATTGACTTTTTAAATCATATAATCTTGACTTTTTATGTCAATTTCGACTTTTTACCTCATTATTATGACTTAGTGTCTCATAATTGGGAGATTTTTATCTCATAATTATGATTTTTTTTTTTTATCGTGTGTCAGAAACGGATCTCCATATGTGCTTATCCCACCTACAAAATACATGAACTTTCATAAACCTTTAATAGGAATTCATGTGAATTTCTTCATAGATTAATATCTGTATATTAAGAGATAAAATGTGTGAAATTCTTACTTAAATGTGCTTACGGCCTCTTTCACAAAAGTTATGTATGATTTTACAAGGTAATTTGTTTATCAGATGTTTTAATTGTCAATTAAAATGACCGCTGGGAAAGCAAACCGATGTTTGTAAACTGTTAATCATTTCATCATGTTCTCAGATCTGCTTTCTGTGCTACAAGTGTTTTTATGACTCTAGGACTAATTAGTCTGACCTTTAAGTGTAAATAAAGTTATTATTTTTAAGTCAGCAGAAAGGGTTAATGCCTGTCATCTGCGGGCGGGAATGTTGATGTGGTTAAAGAAGCCATGTTTTGTACCTCTCACTATAAAAAGAGGTTTAAATTTAAAGAATGTACAGGTTATGAATTTGAATACCAACTCATGTACTGATACATATTCATCATTTGTCTTAAAGTGGATTCTGATTGGCTGTCAATGTATTTAATGTTCTGAATGTGATTCCACGGATATTATTTCTCTGTGCCATTATCGTTATTGCTGTTGTGTGATCTTTGCTATTCTCATAGAATTATAACTATTATTAAAACTTTTATCAATATAGTTACTCTCTGGACCTTATAGAATGTATTAATTATAATATACTAAGAAAAAAAAGGTTTGGTAAAAACTTACACTTTTTCTAAAACACCATCATTTACAAATATCAAGATATTCAATATAATCTTTAATAAAAAATGAAATTATTATTAAATTAAATATTAAATNGGCCAGTGATGGAATGGTCAGAGACATTGTGTGACTTGAAGTGGACACAGAACTGACTGCTTACAGAGCTGGAGAAGACTGACGAGGGAAAGTAGGATGGAAATACATAGAATGAAAAGAAAGAATGACTTTTATGCAAGGATGGTGGAAAACCTAAAGGCTGAAACGATCCCATTTGTGGGAGGACTTTTAAAAGTAAAAGCAAAAACTCTTTAGATGACTTATTTATTTTTTTGTAGTAGTAAAATATTATTTCATATGAATGTATCTGTTGTAAGAAAAAGTTTGTCTTTTATATTATTTATGCTTTTTTTTTGATGAGAAACTTATTTTTTGTTGTTTATTTGACTATATTTTTTGTTTGTTCCACACAGTGTGGAGTTTAGCCATTGTATGTGTAAAGTTTTGTTATAATATAAAGAGAAGATTAAGTATTATGTCTATCCATTTCCTCCTCTAACCTTTAATGCTATACCTTACTATAGAGCTCTCAAACTACCAAACATGAATGAATATTAAAGGGGACCTATAATGCCTCTTTCACAAGATGTAATATAAGTCTCTGGTGTCTCCAGAATGTGTCTGTGAAGTTTCAGCTCAAAATCCCCCACAGATCATTTATTATAGCTTGTCAAATTTGCCCCTATTTGGGTGTGAGCAAAAACACGCCGTTTTTGTGTGTGTCCCTTTAAATGCAAATGAGCTGCTGCTCCCGCCCCCTTTCCAGAAGAGGGCGGAGCTTTAACAGCTCAACAACAACAAAGCTGGAGAATCTCACGCAGCCTGTTATCGCTCGGACAGAAACGCTCCTTTTTTAGCAATCAAGGGTCAACTTGCAGGCTATCCAAGCTAACGAGACTCTAAATAGCGTTCAGTGCTCGTCTGTGCAGCCAACGACAGAACAATTAGCACGCTTTGCTCCAACGTTTGCCATGGCGTTAGAACTAGTACACCGCTGTCGCTTGCAAAAACAAAATGGCGGCGCCGTGGGTGGAAACATCACAAGGGGAGTGAAATCTGAGCGGCTCGTTTTTTTCACATGCTTGCAGAGAAAAGTTTGCCAAAAGTTACTAGATTTTCATGTTTTTTGGGTTAATAGATGCACCAGGGACCCGATTATAGCACTTTTTTAAACACAGAAAAAGTCAGATTTTCATGATATGTCCCCTTGAAATGAACTATTTAATAGCTGCAATGTATTCTCATAGAATTAGAACAATTATTAAAACTTCGTCATGGCCTCCTAGCATTTAACTTAAATATAATTTAGTAAATTATATTATTAATATATAAACAAGTCATGGGTGCAGCTCGGTGAGTTTTGTTCTGGTGTAAATGACTGTAATGTGCTCGAGGCTGCTGGAAGTCTGGAACAAATGAGGTGTTGCTGGAGTTCCTGCAGAGCTGCCTCTCCCGCCTTAAAAACTGCTGATCCGCCTTTTAGTCTTCCTTGTTTTGGTTCTGCATCTTGCGGACAATTTGACGAGGCTTGAGAAACGGTCACGGCCTTTGACCTTGGCGGCCACTCTGAAGAAAACCTGCTGCGCTTTGGCTTTGAACCGAGAATGTGCCAGTTTCAGCCACACGGTGGCAGTATTTGCAAATAAATACTCATAGAAGGTGTTTTGATTTAGAAGTGATGTTACATTTTATCCTTCTTTTGGCATCACACACCCTGTTCTACACAGAGAAAACACGCAGGCCTGTTCTTCTGTCCCGATGGACATCGAAAACACTTCCTCTCTCCTGTTGATCTCACCAGAACTTGTGCAATATGTTTGTAACAGGTAGATTATTGATATTTCCAGATGGTTTTTATTATGATGATGTTTGAGGATGTGACCTCAGCTGACTGAATGAGGCCTTCAAACTCCTAGAAATCTATTTCCTAGTTATTGTGACAGATGTGGAGGTTTTCTTGTTCTCAGATGTATTGTTCATTACATAAAGGGATCTTTCAGCATATGGTCAGTTTGAGAAAAAAAGTTTACATTTATTGTCTCTAAAAATGTTGTGTAGTGCAACTATTAGGTAAAAAAAAACAGTTTTATATTTTCCTTGCACCTTGAATTCATGTGAGCTAAAATGATTTAATTACACTTCACACTTCAGAATAAGGATCCTACGGAAGCCATGAAGCGCATGGTAAAAAAAAGAAAAAGAAAACTTATGGTGAGGAAAAAAAAAGAGATAACTTATCTCGTTATTTCGACATAATAACTCGTTATTTTGAGATATTAAGTCGTTATTTTGACATAACTCGTTATTTCAACATATTAACTCGTTATTTTGAGATATTAAGTCGTTATTTCGACACAACTCGTTTTTTCAACATATTAACTCGTTATTTTGAGATTAAGTCGTTATTTCGACACAACTCGTTATTTTGAGATATTAAGTCATTATTTCAACATATTAACTCGTTATTTCAACATATTAACTCGTTATTTTGAGATTAAGTCGTTATTTCGACACAACTCGTTATTTTGAGATATTAAGTCATTATTTCGACATATTAACTCGTTATTTTGAGATATTAAGTCGTTATTTCGACACAACTCGTTTTTTCGACATATTAACTCGTTATTTTGAGATTAAGTCGTTATTTCGACACAACTCGTTATTTCGACACAACTCGTTATTTTGAGATATTAAGTCATTATTTCGACATATTAACTCGTTATTTTGAGATATTAAGTCGTTATTTTGACATAACTCGTTATTTCGACATATTAACTCGTTATTTTGAGATATTAAGTCGTTATTTCGACATATTAACTCGTTATTTTGAGATATTAAGTCGTTATTTCGACACAACTCGTTCTTTCAACATATTAACTTGTTATTTTGAGATATTAAGTCGTTATTTTGACACAACTCGTTATTTCAACATATTAACTCGTTATTTTGAGATATTAAGTCGTTATTTTGACATAATTCCTTATTTTGAGATATTAAGGGTGCTACAGAGGATGTTTTGTTTTATACATTTTTGCAATATTACTTGAAACTGTCTTTACTAACTGATAAAAGACTATTTATTAGGTGCACTGAAAGGAATAATATAAATATACATCATCTGTGCACGAGGTAGGGCCTTAAAAACATCAGCCAATCGTTTACACGATCATCGCGTAAACGATTGGCCCTCTGGCTTGTCAATCACTGCCATGACGTTCCTTGTGAGAGACGTGCGCACTCCAGTAACTTTCCACAGGTGCCGCATGCAATGTTTTTGTCAGGAGTAACAACTGCAGATTATGAGTTAACTTACCTGCAGTGAGTCCGACATAATGAATCCACTAACGCGACACAGCGAATGCCGGTGGTAAACAAACACTCGTGTTCCAATACTCGTGCGCGAGTTTCATTTCAAAATCTCAGTAACAGTCTTTGGTTTCTCAGTCGACGAAAACATCCTCTGTAGCACCTTTAAGTCGTTATTTTGACATAACTCATTATTTCAACATATTAACTCGTTATTTTGAGATAAGTCGTTATTTCAACATATCTCGTTATTTCGACATAACTCATTATTTTAACGTATCTCGTTATTTTGACAATATCTAGTTTATTTCAACATAACTTATTTTAACATATCTCGTTATTTCGACATAACTCATTATTTTAACGTATCTCGTTATTTTGACAATATCTAGTTTATTTCGACATAACTTATTTTAACATATCTCGTTATTTCAACACATCTCGTTATTTTCGACGTCATTATTTCAACATAACTCGTTATTTCGAGATATTAAGTCGTTATTTAAACATATCTCATTATTTCGACATAACTTGTTATTTCAACATAACTTATTTCGAGATAAGTCATTTTAACATAATATCTCGTTATTTCGACATAACTCATTATTTTAACGTATCTTGTTATTTTGACAATATCTTGTTTATTTCGACATAACTTATTTTAACATATCTCGTTATTTTGAGATATTAAGTCGTTATTTCAACATATCTCATTATTTTGACATAACTCATTGTTTTAACGTATCTCGTTATTTTGACAATATCTAGTTTATTTCGACATAACTTATTTTAACATATCTCGTTATTTCAACATATCTCATTATTTTCGACATGTCATTATTTCAACATAACTCATTATTTCGAGATATTAAGTCGTTATTTTAACATATCTCGTTATTTCAACATATCTCATTATTTTCGACGTCATTATTTCAACATATTAACTCGTTATTTTGAGATATTAAGTCGTTATTTCAACATATCTCATTATTTCGACATAACTTGTTATTTCAACATAACTTATTTCGAGATAAGTCATTTTAACATAATATCTCGTTATTTCGACATAACTCATTATTTTAACGTATCTCGTTATTTTGACAATATCTTGTTTATTTCGACATAACTTATTTTAACATATCTCGTTATTTCAACATATTATCTTGTTATTTTTCGACATAAGTCGTTATTTCGAGATATTAAGTCATTATTTCAACATATTACCTCGTTATTTTGAGATATTAAGTCGTTATTTCAACATATCTCGTTATTTCGACATATCTCGTTATTTCGACATAACTTATTTTAACATATCTCGTTATTTCAACATATTATCTTGTTATTTTCGACATAAGTCGTTATTTTGTGATATTAAGTCGTTATTTCAACATAACTCATTATTTCGAGATATTAAGTCGTTATTTCGACAAGTTAATATGTTGACATGAGTTATGTCGAAATAATGAGATATTGTCAAAATAACGACTTAATATCTCGAAATAACGAGTTATTATGTTGAAATAACGAGTTATTGTGTTAAAATAACGAGATATTATGTTGAAATAATGACTTAATATCTCCAAATAACGAGTTATGTTGAAATAAGTTATGTCGAAATAACGAGACATTATGTTGAAAAAATGACTTATTTTTAAATAACGAGTTATTATGTTGAAATAACATGTCAAAATAGCGAGATATTATTTAGAAGTAACGAGATATGATGAAATAATGAGTTATATCAAAATAACGACTTAATATCTCAAAATAATAGTTATTATGTTGAAATAACGAGATAAGTTTTCTTCCCCCCACAATGCGGTTCGGGGCTTCCGTAGGGATCCATTAGTCAACATTAGTAATAACTAACAATGCACATTTGTAAAAGTATTATGTATCTTTGTTAATGTTAGTTAATAATATTAACAGATAGAACTTTTGATTTTATTTTTCTTTGTTAATTCATAATGTTAACAAATGGAACCTTATTGTAAAGTGCTACCAATTATTTATTTATTTATTTACAAATATTATTAGGAAGTCGCACCTAAGAAATTAGTCCCTATACACAAAAGCATTTTAAGTGCAAAAACCTGACAAATGTCTTGAAGTACAACATCTGAACAATGTTCTGAGGTGTGGTAACTGTAGTATAAGCAAAATACTAAAAGTCTCTGGATCAAGTTCACTCAAAATAAGCCCTTCACCATGGTGTGGCTCCTTACATAACATCAGCCCTTGCTCCCTCTGAGGTGGTAATAATTCAGGTCAGGTGAGGATTAGAATCTGCCTGCTAGGCAGTAAAACACAACAGGACAAGCTGCGGCCCAAAAAAAGTCCCTAAGATGGTGGGAATGATGACTAATGAGATAAATGCCTCAGCCAGAAGCAAAAAGCTTCTCCCGAGTCGAGAGTAAGTGTAGTGTGTGTAACAGTGTGCTGCATCTCAATGACACATTCATAGACTCGCCACGCTCTCCTACACATGAGCAAATACGCATTCATTGCAGTGGAAGCCTGGGAAAAAGCCTCCATTGATGTGAACTCACAAGGAGCCGTGTGTTCTTCTGGTTCCCGCTCATAGGCGCTCGTTAGAGAGGGACGTTTTCCAGTTTATATCCTCTATAGAAGGTCTAAATCACCAGATTTGTGTTTTATATGGAGTCGTATATATGTTCTCAGCGTCAGTTCTGTCAGCTGAAGGTGTGGAAATCCAGATTTTTGACTTTTTGCCGACTCAGTTTGGTTTCCACTTTGGAAATATAGATTTTTTCCCCTTCGCCTCACCTTAGTACACCTATGATGAAATCATGGCAGATGGAAGTTGCATATGTGCTGTATTAAACCCAAAGTATACATCGTTTTTTATGTGTGCTAGGGTATGCGTGCAGTGTGCGTGACAAATTTCATCATCAGCATAGTCTGATTTTTCTAACGATGCGTATTCTCAGCATTTTTTACCAGTAATCAGATTACTTTTTCAAGTAACTAGTAAAGTAATGCATTACTTTTTAGTTTACAACAAAATATAAAAGTTACTTTTTCTCTTTTATTGACTGACAGCTCTTCTGTCACCATGTTGAGAGAGATTGCAAGTAAGTGCCGAGGCGTTGTGTATAAACATGATGGTTATTGTAGTTCTAGACTAAATGTGAGCATGTGTGAGTTCAGTATTCCTCAATATGAATAAAAACAGTGAAATGCAAACTCAGAATATTACACAAAGCTGCAATAATTAAATATGTTAAAAAACACAAATATACTTTATGTATTTAATCTCACTTTATTAACCAATGTGATCCAGTTCAACCATACTAATCAGCAAAATTGACTTAATAAACATCACATTTGTGTTGAACTTTCTTCTGAGATCCAGAATGGCAGCACAGCTGAAAGGTTCGTTTGAGCTGCGCCCTCTACTGTACAGATGTGAATTTGCATTTTCTTCAGCCTAAAGCCCAAAGTATAGTTCACTTTTTACATGTACGTGAGGATCAGCATACAGTGTGCGTGACGCAAATTTCGACATCAGAAGAGTACTGTAAACGCACCACCAAATTTTTATAACCATGCGTACTTGTATTTACTTTTTTTGCAGTAATACGTTTATCCACAAGGTGGAAACTGTGCCCTGGGGGCAGAAACTGCATAAACAGAACAGACTGGATTTGCCAAAAGTGAGAAAAAGTAATGCAAAAGTAACGTAATGAATTACTTTCCATAAAAAGTAACTAAGTAATGCAATTAGTTACTATTTTAGGGAGTAACGCAATATTGTAACGCATTACTTTTAAAAGTAATTAGAGATGCACCGATATGAAAATTTTGCCCGATACCGAAAACCGATAATTCTTTATATATTGGAAGCCGATAACCGATAAATTGGCCGATTTTTTTGAGAGCCTGATTACAAAAACAAAAGTCTCACCAACAAAGGCCATGTCCCAAGCACACAATTCTAATGATGCTATATTATATCATTATAATTTTATGTAGTCTATATGACAGACTTGCTCTGCACATGTTGCACATAACTGTATGTTCCTTTTTGAAGTGACTCCAATCATATTTCAAGCAATTCAAAACTATAAGGGCGGACATCTGAACATCTGAAGTGTCTCAGCTGAAGGACGTAATTCGTTATCGGCTTTATTATATCGGCCATATTTTCTTATTGGGCCGATAACGATAACATGAACATATATCGCCCGATACCGATATAGTGGCCTATATATCGTGCATTCCCAAAAGTAATTTTCCCCCAACACTTTTTGTACTAATTATTTCACTTCCAGCAAAGATGACCAGCAAGTGAACGGATTTTGCTTTAAAGGGACTTTGCGTCCAATCAAACTATACTGTATTTTGCCTAAACTACAACATCCATTTTCCTATATTATAATTCATTGCATATGGTCCTATGCAGTTGAAAACAAATTGAGATCTACTAACATAAACCATAGCTTCAACTGTTAAAATGCAGCCAGAAGCAAGCTGAGATTAAGTTGCCATAAAATGAAAATGTTTCTCAGTTGTCAGTACTTCTGTTTCATCACATAAATACAGTAAGTACAGGAATGTGTCTTAGGCAAGTGCAGAAAATGTGTATGGTGTGAAGAGGCTTCATCGAATCAGGAATGGACGACAGCCGGACTAAAACTCCCTCAGTTTGCTGTAACTGAGCTATTCTGTTTCCTCTTTGGAAATTATGACCGTCTTCCCACCCACATGCTCTAAACGCTCTACATGTGCCTGAAACACAAGCCAACGGGCCGAATACAGCTGGAATGGGCACATCTGTGTGGCTGGCAGCAAAAGTTTGCAGCCTTGATTTCCCGATTTTCATGCCATTTCCAGAAAGCTACCAAAAACACTCTTTCTTTCAGAATCTGGTAGAAGAATGGCAAATGCATGGAACATTTCTTTACAGCTTGGGATCAAAAATCACCAGTTTTATGCTCTTCCCCTGAAATTGATCATATTTTTGTTCAATTGCAGTATCAGTGTCAGTTTTTTTGTTCTGTTTTCCCAGCTGGACAGTAATGAGGTCATCGCACAACAGATCTTGTGTTGTTCTCTTCTGTATCTGGGAAGACTTGTAAATGCCTTCTGAATTTAGCACAGAAAATAGGATTTGAAGGTCAGAACTGTTGAGCAGAACACAGGGAGAGATTGAAATGAAACCACCGGCACATGAACTTAATGCTCCTTTCCAGAAAGATCCAACCAGATGCAGAAAAGCCGCTCAGAGAGCCACAGAAAGCAGTTGTGTGTGGGTGTCAATGGAGGAGAGGAACTAGAGTAATCACTTGTTTTCTTGGTTTGCATGATACTAAGAATGACACCTGACTCACCTGCTGCTCATTCAGATCAGAAAACTCTGACTGACAGTTTATGTGGGAACTTTTATGTGTCAAATGACAGATTTCAGCTTTTATTTTTGTTATATGGTCACACTAAAACTTATTTTTCACATCCATTTATGATTTATTTTTGCTGTTTCAAAATGTAGATTTTGTTTAACCAAACCCAGACGTTCAATCTCAAACTATGCAAATCCAAAAAAAACAAACAAATTATGATAATCGAAACAAAAAACAAAGAGAGAAATATGAAACATGTATGAGAACAAAAAGAAATATAGCTGCGAGCAGCAATTATCGGGGTTCAACCTCTTTAAGGTCTTTAAGCACATGCGTAAAAAGGTATAATGTTTTAATTAGCAAGCCTGTAACTGTCGAGAATATCGTGGGCGTGTGTGAAAAATCACGTCATGTACAATCTTTTACGCACATGGAAAATGCGACTGCGCCCCCTGGTGGCCAATTTCTTTTGAATTTCGCACAGGCCTCTAGGGCCGTGAGTCAAACAGGCCCGGCAAGTTTCGTTCCTATCGGCCTCCATTAACCTTGTCTGATAGCTACTCAAACTCCATTGGCCGCCACCGCCTGCGTTTTTCGAGATATGCAAATGTCCTCAAAAGCAGTCTTGGCACCTCGGACAAAGACACCGCATGCCAATTTTCAAGTCAATCAGACTTCGGATTGCATAGTTATAGCTATTTAAAAAAAAAAATTCCATGCTATAGCGCCACCAAGTGGCCAGTCGCTGCATCCTTTTTCACGAGACCACAGAATGATCTCTTACATATGTGTGCCAAGTTTGGTGATAATATTTCATTTCTTTCACGAGTTATATCCATTTTAGTAAAAGTGGCTCCGCCCACTTCGACGTTTTTGCGGACCTTAATGATCGTGAATCGAAATTTCAACTTTTTTTTTATTATTATTGAAAATCAGACTCCAGAAAAGTCTGATTGGTTTGGTTCTGATCAGGCCAAAAACTTAGGACTTCTTCGCAAAAGTAGGTGTTTCAAAATAATGAATGCTTTCAAACAAAAGTTGAAATGCTTTCAAACAGCTTTCCTCAACACACCCCCAGTCCGCCATTGGTCAGCCAAACAGACTCACACTATTGGTTCAGCCAATGTTGTTGCATCTGGCTGGTGTGGATGCTTAAACAAACAGAACAATGTTTGGATACCGCCATTAAGCTTTTCATGGGAAATGAACCAACAAATGATTTACGTATGTATTTGTCTGTGCATTTTAAGCAAGGAGAAAGAATTTTAGCAAATGACACACTTCGACTTTCAATTTGAAAAAGCTGATAAATGTGGCTTATGTGACTGTGACACACATTTTGTCCCAGATCAGGCTTAGGAGGGACACGCGCCTGTGTGTGGGGTACAGTACATTGGATGCATTTAATCTGGATTAGTGAGGTTTGTAAACCAGACTCGGTCAGGCCACAGAACAGTTGAACCCCTGCAAGCTGGCGGAGCGTTCCAGCCAAATATCAACTACCCAATATTCTCTCTCTATCCTTCAGCTTTTAATATGAACTTACTTAAGAAAGCAAACAAAGCAACAGTACAGACATTATGCGTTTTCGCGGTGCATATTTCTATGCCATCGCTGTCGAAGAGTAATTAGCTGGTGGATTTATTTACTGTAGAGTTAAGAAAGTTTTCATGAGCAGTGTGATGTTTGAAGCAGATGTCATAACTAATGTCAGGAAGATTTTTAAACGAGTTGTAGAGACAATGAGAATGTTTACCTTAATGTTTCCCGGCTTTAATTATTTTAAGTGAGCACCCCATGCTGCTTCAAGAGGCCAGATCTGCCAGTGATTGTATGTTGTAAAGCACTGTAATCCCAGAATCCTCTCTGTCCTGTCATGTCACTCCACTGGAATAATATGATTAGATAAATACTCATAACTGACAGCCACCCAATGTTTCCATATGCAATTTTTATTTTTTTCAGATTTGCAGCAACACTCTTTTGAATGTGATTGATACTTCCTGCAAAGTTTTATTACTAGAAAGATCATCTGTTCTGCATTAAGGGCTATTTTCATGCTCTCAAATAAATCTGCTGACATATTGAAATGCACATGGTTGCAAAACATGAACAATATATCTTAAACATACTATTTAGTAACAATGTTTTACTTCTCGCTAAATGAATATTTTGTCCTCATGTTGTTTGTTCTAAACTCATATGATTTGTGTGGAACGGAAAAGGAAATGTTTAGCAGAATGTCCAGGCCGCCCTATTTTGGGGTGAACTATCGCTTTAAGCACACAGACGGAAGCAGGTTTATTAGGCTGCTGTCACTTTAAGAGCTGCACGGACCCAATATTGTTAAATGCACACTTTTTTCTCAACTGTTAAGTCCACTTAAGAGATAACTGACTGTGTTTATGTGAATAGGCCCTACTTCCCTTATTGTGCCTAATAACATTTAAGCATGTCACACGCATGTAACAGTCATGTGTCCATTCAGTTATCATAAGCCATTGCAATATGCATATCGCGATATGTACATTTGCGATATTTCGATAATTTTGATATATCGTGCAGCCTTAAAATAAATAAATAAATTAGTGATGTCAAACTTAATGCGTTAACGCATGCGATTAATTTTTTCAGTTTAATGCGTTAAAATTATTTAGCGCAATTAATGCCGAATCCGTCATATTTTGGCTAGTGTTACATTATATGATCACGCTCTTATTCACGCGAATGCTTTTAAACCATTCAAGCGCCACAAGACAAACGAGAACGCGCTATCTGTGAATGTCGTGCCATGTGACACACACACGACTCGTGTGCACAGAAAGACACGCCATTATCGAGCTATCTTTCGCGCTTGAACAAACATGTTAACACAGAATTATGACAAAATGCCTGTTTTGTGGAGTATCCTCATAAGAGCAGTCTTAAATGAGTTCAATAATGTCTTAAATAAACGTAAAGAAAATGAGATACACGTCATGTTCAGCAGCGGCAGCTCTTAAAGTGACAGCAGCCTAATAAACCAGTTGCTGTGATGATTTCATTAATATTAATCAAAGAACAAAAACAACACAGAAAATTGTAGCTTTAATAAGGATTAATCTATATTTCATTTATCATTTATGCAGTTAAGACTGTAAAGTGTTTGATAACTTTATTCAATATTTTTATTTTTCCTTCCTGTTAGACAGGTAAATATGACATTTATTATAATGGGTTTATGTGAAGATTGTTTTAAATTCACTTAAAATTAAAAGTTATTTTTTTAAAAGCCTAATAAATGCCGAAATTGATAGACTTCAGTTATACTGTAATGTTGAATGTCTATAAAACATTTTTTTTTTTATCAGTTTCATAGAGATATCAATATAGTATAAGTATTAGTGATACTGACCTTCATTCATAAAAAAATGTCATTAAACAAACATTTAAAATACACTGTCTTTAAGTTGTTTCTACATTAATTTGGAGAGTAACTGTGAAATTATTACAAAATAAAAATATTTAAAACTAAAGTTTTAATCACAGAAAAAAATGTGATTAGTTAACTAAAATATAAATATAAAAAAATATTCATTATAAAAATCAAGATAAAAACCTTCAAAATTAGGTTTAATTAAGAAAGAGACATCGAGTTCTGATGACAGGAGGCAAATTCTATAATTCATTTATTGTCCAGTTCTTTTGCTTCTTTCACCCTTTCCCTCTGGTTTTTACATCTTCTTCAGTGCATCCAGTCTTCATACTCAGTTGCACATGTGCATTCACACAGCAGATCTGGGATCAGATTTCTCTACTCTTTCGAACATTCTTTCTCGTCAAACCCCAAAACCTTGGGAGCGACCTCAGACTGGTGTTGAGGTTGACATCTGGAGCGGGCCAGCGCCTCGCCTCCTCTGACCGGCAGGAGTCAGCGTAATCTCTCCAAGCCCAGTGACATGAGAGCGGGGCCCCGCCACAGATCTCGCCCCCAGGGCCCCGGCGGTCTGGCGCTGCCAGTAAAGAGGAGGAGTGGGAGGAGAGGAGGAGGCAGAGGAGGGTGCCACGTTTGCATGACGGCCCGGCACATGCAGTTCACGCCGGCCCATGAAAACGCTTTACTCAGCATAGCTTAGCTTCAGCATTATACTCATTCATGACATATTCATAATGCACATATGACATAGTATCATAATGATTTGAATATGACGAGTACGATTTAAATTTCTGAATTGCATTTAGATGAATAAATGTTATATATATAGTGTGTGTGTGTATATAATATATATATATATATAAATCAAATGTCATGTGGTAAATCAAACAAACCATAAATCAATAAATTACATCATAAAAACGATCAAAAAGTATATATAATTTAATATAATATAGTATAAATGTAAGTATATATGGAATTCATGACAAGCCAAGTTTAGTTACGAAAATGTGATAAAAGAAATAATGTTTGTCAATTGATATTTTTTTTATTTTAAAAATTATGTTTAAAAACTTATGAAAATATTAAGATGTTTACATATTTGATGGTTACACCACATGACATTTTATTTTTACGGTTTCATTTAAAAAACTTTCATTAAAAAATGCTTTAAAAGTTTGCCAAAAAATATATGAAACCAACATGGAGAAAAAAAAACATTAAACAGGAAATGACATCATAGAGATGACCCCTGTAGTCCAAGTTTTATCAGATAATTTGACCTTTAAGGCAAGATTAGTTGAAAATGTCATGTGGTGCAACTTTGAAAAAAAAAAAAAATTATGAATGAATATTTTACGATCTTAAAAAACTTTTAAAAATATAACATAACTGTAAAAAATATATTTATAAGCTTTTATGAAAATATTAAGATGTATACATATTTGATGGTTACACCACATGACATTTTTACAGTTTCATTTTTAAACTTTCGTAAAAAAATGTTTTAAAAGTTTGCCAAAAAATATATGAAACCAACATAGAGAAAAAAAAAACATTAAACAGGAACTGACATCATAGAGATGACCCCTGTAGTCCAGGTTTTATCAGATAATTTGACCTTTAAGGCAAGATTAGTTGAAAATGTCATGTGGTGCAACTTTGAAAAAAAAAAAATATATGAATTAATATTTTATGATATTAAAAAACTTTTAAAAATATAACATAACTGTAAAAAATATATTTATAAGCTTTTATGAAAATATTAAGATGTATACATATTTGATGGTTACACCACATGACATTTTTACAGTTTCATTTTAAAACTTTCGTAAAAAAATGTTTTAAAAGTTTGCCAAAAAATATATATGAAACCAAAAAACATTAAACAGGAAATGACCTCATGGAGATGACTCCTGTTGTCCAGGTTTTATGAGACAATTTGACCTTTTTATAACAAGGCAAGATTAGTTGAAAATGTCATGTGGTACAACTTTGAAAAAAAAAAAAATTATGAATAAATATTTTACGATATAAAAAAACTTTTAAAAATATAACATAACTATAAAAAATATATTTATAAACTTTTATGAAAATATTAAGATGTTTACATGGTTACACCACATGACATTTTTACAGTTTCATTTTTAAACTTTCGTAAAAAAATGTTTTAAAAGTTTGCCAAAAAATATATGAAACCAAAAACATTAAACAGGAAATGACCTCATGGAGATGACCCCTGTTGTCCAGGTTTTATCAGACATTTTGACCCTTTTATAACAAGGCAAGATTAGTTGAAAATGTCATGTGGTGCAACTTTGAAAAAAAAAAATTATGAATGAATATTTTACGATCTTAAAAAACTTTTAAAAATATAACATAACTATAAAAAATATATTTATAAACTTTTATGAAAATATTAAGATGTTTACATATTTGATGGTTACACCACATGACATTTTTACAGTTTCATTTTAAAACTTTCGTAAAAAAATGTTTTAAAAGTTTGCCAAAAAATATATATGAAACCAAAAAACATTAAACAGGAAATGACCTCATGGAGATGACTCCTGTTGTCCAGGTTTTATGAGACAATTTGACCTTTTTATAACAAGGCAAGATTAGTTGAAAATGTCATGTGGTACAACTTTGAAAAAAAAAAAAATTATGAATAAATATTTTACGATATAAAAAAACTTTTAAAAATATAACATAACTATAAAAAATATATTTATAAACTTTTATGAAAATATTAAGATGTTTACATGGTTACACCACATGACATTTTTACAGTTTCATTTTTAAACTTTCGTAAAAAAATGTTTTAAAAGTTTGCCAAAAAATATATGAAACCAAAAAACATTAAACAGGAAATGACCTCATGGAGATGACTCCTGTTGTCCAGGTTTTATCAGACAATTTGACCCTTTTATAACAAGGCAAGATTAGTTGAAAACGTCATGTGGTGCAACTTTGAAAAAAAAAAAAATGATGAATGAATATTTTACGATCTTAAAAAACTTTTAAAAATATAACATAACTATAAAAAATATATTTATAAGCTTTTATGAAAATATTAAGATGTTTACATATTTGATNACATAAATACATTTCTAAGTATTTGGCATATTTATTTTACACCAGTTTGTCCTGTTCTTTATCTCAGACACTCTTTGTGTTATAAAAAAAAAGCATAATGAGTTTCACTAATGCCTTTAAAATAACACACTCAATTCAAGTCTGTAAAATTTAAAAAAAAATTATTGCATCACAAACATTTCCAGTGGCCAAAAGTGTTTTAAAACACTCTATCTCGCTTTTATTACGCAATAATTTACAGGAAAAAGCAGAGACTTGTACCTAAATATTTTCATATATAGATCACAAGACATTATGCAAATGTCCTCATGTAAAGGCCCTCTGCAGGGTTCATGTCATGTCTTGATTACAGTGTTTTCAGTCCAGAAAGTCAGACTGCTCTCATGTCGAAGGCCTATACTTGTCTTCTGCGCTCCGTCTGTCCTCACAAATTGCTTTGGCTAACCGAGAAACATCTGTGTCTTTGTGTGTTACCTTGGAGACAAGGGCATCCAAATAGTAGGAATAAGGAGCGCGGGGAAGCTTCGGTGAGGGAAGTTCAGATGGGGTTGCAATGTGAGAATGGCTCCAAAAAGCCTGACAATCAGCACATTCCACTGGCCCGGGGTTTTTGAGCAGAAAAATATCACTGACTGTCGGTGGACGCGGTCAGGCTGTGCATAAACAAAGACGAGGGGGGGATTTACAGCTCGGGCTGTTGCGTGTGACCACAGATGTAGGAGGAGAGCGAGAGACGGTCGTCTTCAGTGTGTCACCTTATATTTGGCGTCTGTAAAAACAAGGCCTCAGATTTGGCAACCGGAAAAAATAACAGCTTGCTGTTGTGTCTGTCTGGTGAGACGCAGAGCTAAATTACCAGGAAGCGTTCTTCTTCGTTTGTCGTCTATAAAGGTCTTGTTTGCAATGGCTGTGCGTTTTCCTTTTCAAATAATGAGTATTTAATTGTTTCCAGTTTTGAATCAAGGGCAAAGCCTCAGTATAACATTCAGAGCTCATAAATCTCTGGGCTATTAGAACTTAATTTGTGTGACGCACCATTAGGATTTCAAAAAATGTGTGTGAATGACTTGATATTTGTTGCAATTCCAAAACCTCAAACCCTTTATCAGACAGTCTCGACATGCAGAAAGAACTTTGTTTATTTATTTAGTCGAATAAAAAGCCATGTGGTGCAACCAATGCAATGTATATATGAGCAATGTAATATGGCTGAATATCAGCACGGCTGTGGTTCTTCGAGCGTAGGTAATCACAGCATGCTGATATACAGCCGTATCGCACGGCTACGAGTGTAATATTGCGTTTATACAACAGTTCGACGACACAAGTGTGTAAATAAATAAGAACAACAACGGAGTGTCTTTAAAACCCTCTTTTGTGAGGAACTACTTCCTTCCGCCATGGATTCAAATTGAGCCCAAGCCTCTGTTACTAATTCTAAAACGTCACTTCAGAACTAGTAACGAAGGAACGTTGAGTCGCTTCATTGAAGATTATTGTATTATGTCGATTATTGTGGTATTATGAGAGAGAGATCGACTAAACGAGTGTATTACCTGCATCTGATATAGCATTCATTATTCAGGTCGATATCCATAATATTATATCCATTATAAAAAATCTGTTTGAATGTTCACTGAGGAAAGCGATATCTTTGTCTTTGTCCTTTTAAAGGTTAAGGGGATTTCCCACAGCGCTAAAACAACTTCTTCGTTCTGACTCACTCTCTGCCGCCATCTAATGGTGTAATAATGTAACTTTCACTGATACTATTGACGGACCCTTTCTCAATACCAAATACGGCATATTATTTATATAAAATAATATTTATTGAACAACAATATTTAAATTAACAACAACAGCCATTATAAAAGAGAATAGGAAATAAACACAAGCAAACAATTCAGTCATGCATACAAAAGCAGTGCTCTAGTACAGGATTTAAGTTAAATATTGACTAAATATAAAGTTATGAAACTTAATTTTCCCCTTGACCCAAATCGTTTTGCTCTGGAACTAGTAATAGATTAATAAAACCAAAGATTGCCCATTTGATATGTCTCTCTTGTTTAACAACTATCTACACAAGAGCTAGCGGCAAATTCCCGAAGGACTGGCCGAGATGAAGCTGTTCTCTGTGGGTACTCGAGCGCTGAACGGTCGCTGACGCCTGGAGCTCGCATCTGCGAAAGCATCAAAACAAATCGTAAAATAGGCACCATGTTTGTATATTTGAGGTCTAAATAACTACATTCTCGCCTAAACTCTTAAAACTACATTTCATGACACAACAGCAGTGGCATTTTTAAAAAAAATATGGTGGATTTTCTCGGCCGCCATGACAGTCGCCGCAAGCGGAGTGATACAAACAGTGATATGGTTCCAGTGCTTATACTGGGAGAATATCGCATCAGATTCGAGAACCAGAAAGAACTGTTGTGTCTGTGCATATATATATATACACAGTATATATAGCATAAGGGCAGCTGGACGAAGCATCAATCTGCCACACGAGAAGGGTTGGAGGGAGTCAAGCCACTGTAGGAAGAGGGTGAACAATGGGAGGTATTTTCCGCTGTGGAATTATGGGAACACTAGGAATGAGGTGGGGCAAAACACATGTGCTGTGTGGGCAGACAGAGATCTCAGACTGCACAGGTGGGAGAACAGCCTGATTTAAGGGTGAAGAGTCAGAGTACAAGGAATGACTAGTGGAAGGTCACAGAAAACACTTACTGGTGTGAAAGAGGAGAATGTTTTGTACGGAGGAGTAGTAGTACTAAACTCAAATGAAATCAACAAAAACTAAAAACTAAAACTTAATTAAAAACTATATACAGTAGAGGCCAAAAGTGATGTCTGGCCTAGGAAAACCCTATTCAAATATTATTAAAAATGTGTTTAAGATTTTTTAAGTTGTGCTTCGTCAATTGTTTTATTTATGATAATAATGCAATGAAACATGACAAATTGTGCAGACAAAATTTTTGGCCTGTCGTACAAAGAAATGATGAACACTTGCAAAAACAAGAGAGAACCAACCAAATATTAATAACTGATTATGTTATAGTCAATGTTTGCTTTTTCCTGCCATGCAATTTTGTTTTTTGTTTGCATAGTAAAATAAAACCTCTCGCTGTAGTTTACCTTTTTTTGCCAAATTATTTTGTCAGATAAATACTTTAATCGAGTTTAGTGTTTTGTTCTTCCCTCATATTTAAAATATATCAAATAAATTAAAATATATAAAACTACTGTATCTACAAACTAATAAAAAAGTCAATAACACACAACATTAAAATTTAAAATGAAAACAGAAAATTTAAAAAATAAAATCTAATGCAAAATATTAACAAAAACTATAATGGTACACTCTAAAAAATGCTGGGTTAAAAACAACCCAAGTTGGGTTGAAAATGGACAAACCCAGCGATTGGGTTGTTTTAACCCAGCAGTTGGGTTAAATGTTTGCCCAACCTGCTGGGTAGTTTTATTTAACCCAACAATCATTTACAAATGACTATATGTCTGGCTTAAAATGAACCCAAAATAGGTTGGAAATTAAAAATCAGACTCATAATTACTAGAGGCAACAATAATAATAAAAAAGATGAGCATTTATTAATAAGCAATTTAATAAATGTTTATTGTTTAAATATTATTCAAAAAAAGTATTAATAAATGTTTGTTTATTAAACATATTAATAAATGTTAATTTCCAACATATTTTGGGTTCATTTTAAGCAAGAAATACAGTAATTTTTAAACAATATTTGGGTTAAATAAAACTACCCAGCAGGTTGGGCAAACATTTAACCCAGCCGCTGGGTTAAAACAACCCAATCGCTGGGTTTGTCCATTTTCAACCCAACTTGGGTTGTTTTTAACCCAGCATTTTTTAGAGTGTATACTAAAATAACACGCCAGATTTAATATTTTATGAATGTGAAAATCAAAATCAAACCAAGCGGCATTTTTAACCCTAACTTTACCACACTTCTTCTGCTTAAAAGTTTTTAAAAAGTTACAATATTGTTTATTATATTCAAATTTTATAGTTTTAAGTACAGTTTTAAAAATCATATTTTGGGAAATACAAGTGTTTGTTTTGACCTGACTTTTTTTTTTTTGGTATAAATTGAATAATTGAAAATTGTATAGCCTAAATTATAAATTGAAATCCAGTTAGAACCATAAAACAGATATTTTTAACATGATACAAGACAGATCCCTTCAGTATAGAGGTATTCATTCCAGCTTACTTCATATTACCAACTCCTCATTCTTCCATTATGTTCAGTGTTTTCATTTAGGAAAAACTTTATTTGATCAACATTCACCCTTAGCTCACTTCTCATTTCCCATGGATTATAAAAGTCATGAGTACAAGATTTGTACAGTCATCGCTGGGAGACTCAAAGTAGATTCGGTGGACTATGTACCTGAGGGTCAGTGAGAGGTTTATATACATATGTATATATTGCAAGACAGTGCATGTGAACACACTTGTAGCTGCTCTTTGTGCAACTTGCATCCATCAAAGCCTCAGCATTGAGCGATTTGCATTATAAAAGCAATCCTAAACGAAACAAACTATTTCCAAAGGCCACAAAAGCAGCTTTAGGTGCTTAATTCAATCATAAGGAGGGTCTTGTGAGCAGTTACACTTCACTTTTCACACGTACACCAACCAATGACCAGACAAATGCGGTAAAAGCTTGAAAGTCGACCTTTATTAATACTGTGAAAAAAAGTAAACTTTATGAGCCTTTCAATAGATGCATCAGTATTGTTAATACACTTATTACATCGTAACACAATATAATTGTGATTTATAATTCTGGTATCAACCTTTCTGTGTGGAGTAGTACAGATCACAATGTTTCAAATGATTGCCACAAGCAAATAAAACAAAACAAATCCAAACAAAAGCACAAACCTATAGCATCATACTGCAGTTGTCGGCATCAATAGCTTTGGTTTGGACCGCATTATATCAAACTCGTGAGGGTGAGGTTTCACTTTTTAATGACAAAAAGGGGAGAAAGGGAAAACTAAATTCATGCACCAATCTTTTTATTAAAACAAAAGTATGAACAGTGCTACTGTATCATACTTAAATGACGTATAAAAGAAAGGAAATTAAAAAAACAAACAAACACACAGAAGGCACTGGCTGTTATCTGAGGCAAAGTGATTTTTATCCATTTTAATATTTTTTGGTTTCATGCACAGTGTCCTGCTTGTAACAGAGGACACCTTGTCATATTCAAGTACCTTCCTTCAGGCGTGGGGATAATAAATTAAATGCTGTGAACTGCCCTGCAGTTGCAATATGTTTGACGATGAAATGCAAAGGAAACATGATGAATATCAACATACGTACAGTACAGCTGCGGAATACAGAAAACGCGACAAGAACTGACCTGACTTTGCATTCGCTTAGAGCTTCAACTTTACAATGAACAAACCTGATCGCATGAAACCTGCCAAAAAACTCGCCTGGATCGTAAGAAAAAACACAGGAGAAAAGAAAATGCATTTGTTTGCTTGGAGAAAAAGAAGCCTATCTTTAGGATCATTTAGGATGTCATTACGGTAATGAGAAAAGAATGCTCATTACTGTACTGTATGTTATAATGATCAATTCTATTTAGTATTTATACATAATGGTGATATTTGTTGTGCTTCCTTTAATTTATGCTGATATAAATAAAAAGCAAATATTACATATTTCTTAAATATAATGCCTCACACACCCGTGTGTATCTAATAAAATAAATCCCGCACACTACTCAAACTTGCATCATTGCTAATAAAATGTCCTAATGATGCAAGTTGTTTTAGGGAATTTATTATGCAAAATTACATAACGGTATTGTGTAATCTAATAGAATAGAATAATGTCAATTTTTTCTTCATTATTAATTTACAAAAAAATTATCTTGATACATTATGGTAATGAGAATTGTGGGGTGATATGTGCTTAATTGTCATGAAAATAATGTCATAACGCAAAAAATTTTTTAGAAAAAAATCTTAAATGTCCTTAAAATAGGTTTAATTTTCTTTACGCAAAATATGTTTTTTATTTTTATTTTGGGTTGAAATGTATGGAAGCTTGCTCCCGCCACACACACAAAAAAAAGAGGTAATTGTGACTTTTTTCCTCACAACTCTGACTTTTTTTTTTAGTATTGCGAGTTTATATCTCACAATTCCGACTTTATTGCGCAATTCCGACTTTATATCACACAATTCTGACTCTATATCTCGCAATTCTGACTTTATATCTCTCAATTCTGACTTTATATCTCGCAATTCTGACTTTATATTGCAATTCTGACTTTATATCTCACAATTCCGACTTTATATCTCGCAATTCTGACTTTATATCTCGCAATTCTGACTTTATAACTCGCAATTCTGACTTTATATCTCGCAATTCTGACTTTATATTGCAATTCTGACTTTATTGCGCAATTCCGACTTTATATTATGCAATTCTGACTTTATATCTCATAATTCTGACTTTATATCTCTCAATTCTGACTTTATATCACACAATTCCGACTTTATAGGGCGCAATTCTGACTTTATATCTTATAATTCTGACTTTATATCTCTCAATTCTGACTTTATATTGCCCGATTCTGACTTTATATCACTTAATTCTGAATTTATAAATCGCAATTCTGACTTTATATTGCAATTCTGACTTTATTGCGCAATTCCGACTTTATATTACGCAATTCTGACTTTATATCTCATAATTCTGACTTTATATCTCTCAATTCTGACTTTATATCACACAATTCCGACTTTATAGGGCGCAATTCTGACTTTATATCTTATAATTCTGACTTTATATCTCTCAATTCTGACTTTATATTGCCCGATTCTGACTTTATATCACTTAATTCTGAATTTATAAATCGCAATTCTGACTTTATTGCGCAATTCCGACTTTATATTACGCAATTCCGATTTTATATTACGCAATTCTGACTTTATATCTCGCAATTCTGACTTTATATCTCGCAATTCTGACTTTATATCTCTCAATTCTGACTTTATATCACTTCATACTGAATTTATAAATCGCAATTCTGACTTTATCACGCAATCTGACTTTATATCACTTCATTCTGAATTTATAAATCGCAATTCTGACTTTATATCTCGCAATTCTGACTTTATATCTCGCAATTCTGACTTAATATCACGCAATTCTGACTTATCACAACTGTGAGAAAAAAAGTCTGAATTATAAGATAAAAAGCCACAATTACCTTTTTTATTTCATTGCGGAAACAAGCTTCCATAGAAATGTGACCTGTGGCCAGTTGCATAAACTTCTATAAGAACTAGTCTGACCAAAGAGTAATAAGTCTCGGATTCAAATTAGACCAAAAATTTGTCTTAAAGAAAAAAATTACATGACTAACATGTAAGAAGTAGTCTAACAAGCATCATTTCATGCAACTGGCCACAGGACATATTTTTGTGAGATTCATCCAGATAAAGTCTGGAATAGAGTCGAAAACATTCTTGTATCCCACTTTTGCACCTTCGAGAATCAGTCAAAATTCCAGCAACTGAGTGATTTGAGACAAATCCTGCACACCAGTTTTACCTAAACAAAAGAACTTGTGACATACTAATGCCGGGTTCAGACTACACAATATTTTTGTCTGTTACGATAGTTACTGTGTCAGTTAATGCGATTTTGACTCCTAAATTCTTGTCGTGTTGTGGACAAGAAATATGTCACGCTACATGACCAATCATCGCTTGCTGTCTTTAATGACATGCGCGATGTCATCGAGAAGGCGGAACTAGCGACTGACTTCACGAGTGTAAACAAACAATGGTTTTACTAGCCTAAAGCTAATCGTACTGGGATAAAAGTTTATAGTTCGGATATAAACACTGATGTCTACAGTACCGACCAAAATAGAGTAAATTACCTTTTGCACGTAACTTGACGTTTCAAATAAAGACTGTATCAATACATCATAACACCAGTAGGTGGCGACAAGTGACTGTTAAAAAAAGTATTAGTCATTGAATCATTCATTCAAGAGATTCATTCAAAAACGCTGATTCATCCAGTAATGAAACAAGTGAAGTCTTTATGAGTGAGTCATTGAATCATCCACTCAAGAGATTCGTTCAAAAACGCTGATTCATCCAGTAATGAAACAAGTGAAGTCTTTATGAGTGAGTCATTGAATCATTCATTCCCGACCCCCATTACGAATCACCACAACATATTTATATTGTGTAATCTGAACCCGGCATAAGACATTAGCTAATTGCAATACTACAGTAAAAGAAACGCCTTTACACATCCATCACTTGCAATCATCTTACATCTTGACAAGCTATGATATTCCCCTTTGTACAGGGTCAGAGACTCACCTGAGAGAACCTGCAACTCAACGACTGTAAAATCTGTGACTCAACATAATTGTTCTGAAAAAACAAACAAACAAACAAACAAAACAACCACAACAAAATAAAATAAAATGGAGAGGCACAGGATGCTGTAGAATATAACATAGCATCTAATACTGGTTATTTTGGACATTTTGGCATGATATCGAAAGCTCATAGGATTCAACTTTGTACATGTTCAAACGAACGCATTGGGAATAATTATGAAGATTCGTCCAGCCCCTTCAGTCATTCTAAAGCTAAAAACGGTCTCTCTTAATCTGCGTATGGAAAACTCAGTAGTTGAATTTTTTGTCACGACTTTTTGCTTTTTTTTTTTTTTTTGCTGTCCAGCAACAAACTACACGCCACATCCTAATCGAGCCTGACCGATAAATACCACGTGCGTTTTTTGGCGAGAGGAGCATTTTGTTTGGCTGTATGGATGAATTGCACTGGAGGCTGGATCTTTCTCTCATGGTCTGCCGTCGAGGCTGGGCGGGGCCCGTGCCGGCGGGGGACAGGGCGGTCCGGGGGGGACTCGGGCGGGCGGTGGACCCGGTGGAGGCTGGGGCAGGGGTGGTCCTCGTGGAGGTGGGCTGTTCGGAGGGGAGGTGATGGGACTGGGAACAGGCTGATAGTCTGGCGGAGGTGGAGGTGGGCTTTGAGCTCGTGGAGGAGCTTTGGCCGCCGCCGCTGCCACCGCCTCCTCTTTCACTCGTGTAAAGTTGATACATCGGCCCTGAGGAGAGAACAAGAAGAGAAACAGCGTGAGGTCATCTGTTCTGTTGAAGGTGGCCACTTTCCAATACGCAAGCATTGCTTCGTCCCGTTTTCCAGAACGTGCGGCAGTGACACCCAGATCCGATCCGAGTCTTGCTTTAGCTCTCTACTGCAAGATCTCGCAAGCTGGCTGAAGCGCTGTGAAAACCACAGATGAAATCACCCACAATTGTAAATTATGCATCATGGAAAGACTCTAAAAGTCCTCCATAACCCCAAACCCTGCTCTGAGGAAAAAACAAAAACGTCTGGACAGAAAAGCCGTCTAAATATATATGTAATATGCCTTACATATTTTATGTAATTAAATTCAACATGAAATCAGGGTTATCATTAACTAATAAGTAAACATTTCTGTTAATTAAATATATGAAATAAAATTTATATCCGACTTTATATCACGCAATTCCGACTTTATATCACGCAATTCTGACTTTATAACTCTCAATTCTGACTTTATAAGGCGCAATTCCGACTTTATATCACGCAATTCCGACTTTATATCACGCAATTCTGACTTTATAACTCGCAATTCTGACTTTATAACTCTCAATTCTGACTTTATATCTCACAATTCTGACTTTATTGCGCAATTCTGACTTTATATCTCGTTATTCTGACTTTATATCACGCAATTCTGACTTTATAACTCGCAATTCTGACTTTATATCTCACAATTCCGACTTTATAGGGCGCAATTCTGACTTTATATCACGCAATTCTGGCTTTATATCACGCAATTCTGACTTTATAACTCGCAATTCTGACTTTATATCACGCAATTCTGACTTTATAAGGCGCAATTCCGACTTTATATCACGCAATTCTGGCTTTATATCTCACAATTCCGACTTTATAGGGCGCAATTCTGACTTTATATCACACAATTCTGACTTTATATCACTTAATTCTGACTTTATATCTCACAATTCTGACTTTATATCACTTAATTCTGACTTTATTGTGCAATTCTGACTTTATAACTCAATTCTGACTTTATATCTCGCAATTCTGACTTTATATCTCGCAATTGTGAGTTTATCATTTATATTTAAATACAAATATTAGTAAATAAAAATTTGAAATGTTGCCTTGGCAATAAACTGAAATAAGTTCAATTTGATCAATTATTAACTGGAAATACATAAAATGAACTAACACTAAAACAGAAAAAAAAATAAAAAATAAACCTACAATATATATATTATATATATACACACTGCCCTCCAAAAGTTTGGAAACACCCTAGAAAAGTGGGGTTTTGGACAATATTAGCATGAATCCTTTTTAATTTGTGATAATTTTGCACTGGTAAGGGACAACACAAACTACCGACTTTATAAGGCGCAATTCCGACTTTATATCACGCAATTCCGACTTTATATCACGCAATTCTGACTTTATAACTCTCAATTCTGACTTTATATCTCACAATTCTGACTTTATAGGGCGCAATTCTGACTTTATATCACGCAATTCTGACTTTATATCACACAATTCTGACTTTATAACTCGCAATTCTGACTTTATAACTCTCAATTCTGACTTTATATCTCACAATTCTGACTTTATAGGGCGCAATTCTGACTTTATAACTAACAATTCCGACTTTATAAGGCGCAATTCCGACTTTATATCACGCAATTCTGACTTTATAACTAACAATTCCGACTTTATAAGGCGCAATTCCGACTTTATATCACGCAATTCTGACTTTATATCTCGTTATTCTGACTTTATAACTTGCAATTCTGACTTTATATCTCGCAATTCTGACTTTATAACTCGCAATTCTGACTTTATATCTCACAATTCCGACTTTATAGGGCGCAATTCTGACTTTATTGTGCAATTCCGACTTTATATCTCGCAATTCTGACTTTATAACTCGCAATTCTGACTTTATAGGGCGCAATTCTGACTTTATATCACACAATTCTGACTTTATATCACTTAATTCTGACTTTATATCTCACAATTCTGACTTTATATCACTTAATTCTGACTTTATTGTGCAATTCTGACTTTATAACTCAATTCTGACTTTATATCTCGCAATTCTGACTTTATATCTCGCAATTGTGAGTTTATCATTTATATTTAAATACAAATATTAGTAAATAAAAATTTGAAATGTTGCCTTGGCAATAAACTGAAATAAGTTCAATTTGATCAATTATTAACTGGAAATACATAAAATGAACTAACACTAAAACAGAAAAAAAATAAATAAATAAACCTACAATATATATATTATATATATACACACTGCCCTCCAAAAGTTTGGAAACACCCTAGAAAAGTGGGGTTTTGGATAATATTGCCATGAATCCTTTTTAATTTGTGAAAATTTTGCACTGATAAGGGACAACACAAACTACGAAAACATGTTTTATTACATAAACAGTTTATACATAGAAAAAAACTTTACCATTATTTACCACCATTTGCAGCTATCTGACCTAAACTGGGTTCTAATTGCGTCATTGTATTCTAAACTTAATTGGCAATCAATTGCTGAAGCTATTAAGGTGTGCTGACCCAAAGATCTTTTACAAACCTGGGCCAAGTTTAAACCAGTAACCAGGCATCACAGCTGGCAAAGGGGCGTGTCTGACTTTGACATGTATATATTGCCATTATTATGTAATCAAAATGAAAATTATTATTGCTGGTCTTCAATGATAATGTCAAGTTACTTTAATGTATTTGCACCAAAAAATGATAAGGATTTATGCTGATATCGTCCAAAACCATACTTTGCAAGGGGTGTTTCCAAACTTTTGGAGGGCAGTGTATTATATATATATAAAATAAAATGACAAAAGTACATAACAAAATTGCTAAAACTTAAATTAAAATCAAATATTAAATAAAAAATATTAAAATATCAATAAAACTATTTACTATTTACCTTCTTAATAAATATTCCAAGTCTTATTTTGCACAAATCAATCTGCTTTTTAAGCAGACAGTCCACCTTATTTACATTTTAAAATTCTTTGCATGTTTAAAATAATTTAAAAAAATAACATGAAATCAGAATAAAGTATTTTAATTGATCTGTTTACTGTCTTAATAAATATTGCGCATGAATCACATTTTCCTTTCATAATGTGATGTTAGTATTATATTTATTATATTACGCATGAAAAGAATATTAAATATTTTCTGCTCAATNNNNAAAAGCTCAACCTATATTTAATATTATTTTCATATATAATATAATAAATATGATAACTGAAAACTTAAAAAAAAAATCCTTTTGATTTACTTATTTTCTTTAGTAATAAATATTCTTGGTACTATTGAGCATGATTCACAATTTATTTTTTAATTTATTTATATTTATTTTTTATTTTTACTTTCATAATGTGATGTATAGTATTATATTTATTATATTACATATGAAAAGAATATTAAATGTATATTTAGGTGGAATATATATTTATATATATTTATTTACTTTATTAATTAATAATTTCTGGTCTTATTGTGTATGAATCATATGTGCATGTTATTCCAAATGAAAAATATATTTTTTCTTTCATGTTTGGTTGATGTCATCAAGCTCTGTTATTTCTAACCCATCACCCGTCATGTAGAGATCGTATTTCACCATCCAGTCAATTCCTGATGGATAAACTCAAGTCCTGTCCTACAGTTCACTGTCCTGTTCCATTATACATCACATTATGAAAGTAAAACCAGTTGACCTTAATGTCAAATCTTATTTAAGGTTGCACAATGACTGGTGAAGAAGGTGTTTTGAAGGATGTTTGTTGTTCCAGTCCTTCCCTCATGGCAAATCAACAAATATCCCAGAGGAAAATGACCTCCTGACACCACTGCAATTATAGCTGGGGTCATAAAGCAGTCTGAAGTCAGTCTCAAGACCACGTCGGAGCTGTTTGATGTGGCCGTTCTGTATATGACCTCATCCTCAAACCTCCAGAGCGAGGGTGTAAAGTGGGTGCTGCGCAAACCGAAAGGCAAACTTCAAGGTTTCACGTCAGAGCTTCTGGGACAGCCAGTGGAAAGCTGAACCCTGTGCATTATAGGATTGAACACAGAGGCACGAGGAAGAGAGCTTAACCAGGGCACAAATGAGAAAAACAGACCGAGGAGAGATAATGATACACTATAGAAGTCAGACAAACATATGCACACACATACTCTGAACCGAACCAGAGGAATTCAATCGAAACCTTGTTTCCATTTCAAATGCATTAGCCAAAACCTGTGAGGAATGTGACAGGAATTTGCATGTTTAAGAAAGATTGCATTAGGTAACTCGTAAAAGCATTGCCATGACCGTGTTTTAAACTTATGGCGATGGTGCGAGCTCTTCATCCACTGCTGGATACATTTTATGCCCTCTTAATGCAATTTTAGACAGGAAATGATGCCCGTTTCATTTGTTTTCCATTCTCCGAAAGAACGAGAGAGAGAGAAAAGAGTCGGTCTGGGCATTTTTCAGCCCTCTCGTCACAAACCACAAAGCAGCGGAGAGGCCCATGCCATTGCAGGATGAGGAGGTGAAAACCATTCCTCTGCAAAGAAACTTTGCGTCATGCAACCTTTCCGCTTGAGGCTATTAAAACCAGTTGGGACAAGAACCATCGGACGCACAGAATATTAATGACGGTCAGCACTTCCTCGGTTACTAAACAGCTTGTAAACAACGTTGTGTCACGACGGAAACATTTACCGACTACATCCCTCAACGGAGGCTGTGATTGGATAACTGGACTAACCAGTGGACCAATTGCATGTTGGTTTGGTGGTTCTGAAAATCAAAACGGTTGGGAATAATTCCCTCAGAAGCCTCTCACAAGATTCTGTGCTCCCGAACACCAGCATCCGAACACAAGAGAACATGACAGCGTTAATCTGACGCTCTGAACTCATTTATGATGGAGGGAAAAAGAGCCGATTGCAGCAACTTCCATTTTTATTATAGATAGTTTGCGCCAATTTGCGTCACAGGAAATTGATTTTGTTTTCTTGAACACATGGAATGGAAATGGTGCTTTATTTGCAAAATAATCCGTGTATCATTCGTTCAGTCGTTTTGTGATTTAATTTTAAAAAATAAATAGAAATGAATATGGATATTTTTTTTTTTTTTTTTCACAAAAACAANTTTTCGTTCAGGGATGGAAAAATGAAAAAACAGCTTGAATATTCGCCCCTTTCCTCTGATTGGTCAGCCGAAGATCAAGTCGTGCCGTCATCAGTTCTTCCTCAGTTCCAGGCAGCAGAATAATATTGAATAATATTAAATGTAGTTGCAATAAACGTGTTAAGAATCCGTACAACTGCAGCAGCGGAGGACTATTATTCTGCTGTGTGAAAATGAGGAAGAACTGATGACGGCACGACTTGATCTTCGGCTGACCAATCAGAGGAAAGGGGCGCTTCATCCCCGCCCACATGTAGAGATCGAATATTCCAGCTTTTCATTTTACCATCCCTGAACGAAAAACGAAAACGCCCAGAAAGCTACTAAAGACATATTTAAAACAGGTCATGTGACTACAGTGGTTCAACCTCAATGTTATGAAGAGACGAGAATACTTTTTATAAAAAAAAATAAAATAAAAAAAAGACTTTATTCAACAATATCTAGTGATGGGCAATTTCAAAACACTGCTTCATGAAGCTTTACGAATCTTTTGTTTCGAATCAGTGGTTCGGAGCATGTATCAAAGTGGCAAAGTCACACCCCCCAGTGGTGAACCATTGAACCATCGAAACACTTATGATGTAACGAAGCCTCGTTTACTGAAATCACGTGACTCTGGCAGTTTGAAACACGCTCTGAATCACTGATTCGAAACAAAAGATTCGTAAAGCTTCATGAAGCAGTGTTTTGAAATCGGCCATCACTAGATATTGTTGAATAAAGTCTTTATTTTGTTTTTTTGGCGCACAAAAAGTATTCTCGTCTCTTCATAACATTAAGGTTGAACCACTGTAGTCACATGAACTGTTTTAAATATGTCTTTAGTAGCTTTCCGAGCATCTGAAAGTGTTGCTATCTTGCTGTCAATGCAGGCCTCACTGAGCCATCGTATTTTATCAAAAATATCTTAATTTGTGTTCTGAAGATGAACAAAGTTCTTATGGTGTGGAACGACATGAGGGAGAGTAATTAATGACAGAATTTTCATTTTTGGGTGAACTAACCCTTTAAGGGATATTTTTCCTTTTTTTGCTGTATACAAAGTGAACTGAATCAGATCAATCAAAATCGAATAGAATTGTGAAATATCTATCAATACCCAGCCCTAGTTTGTTCCACATGGTTTAACCAGCACCTGGAGATAGTTCATCTCAGCAGAATGAAAACGTCTGTGTGAAAGATGCATCGAGTTTAAATCACGGCGATCCGACAGAGCCGGTAACCTGCGATTTCACATCGAGAAGTCAAACCATGTGGCTGCTCTGCATATGTGAGCGTCGGGTCTTTTAAAAATGCAGAGTATCTGTCTGGAAAGTGTCTACATTTGTGTTTCATTTCTTTTTTATGGCTACTGATTTGATGCAGGTGGCAAGCTGTGCCTATGATGTGTCTTGGCACCCGTCAGGCGTCTCTGATGGGGCGTTGCTGGTCTGGGTTGACAAATGAAAGGTAAAGAAACGTCTGGCCAAGGCGAAGGGGAATGAGTCAAAAAATCCACAGGGCATGGATTTATGAGGTCCAAACGCTTTGGTTGAGACTGTTTGTTGTTAAAGGAGAGTGTTTGACATCATCCTTTTGGAAGAAAGATAATGCTAAGCCTGGTATTTAAGACTCTTTGATCATCTAGACCTGGATACTCACATGATCTCCTGGTTGCGGCCTCATAAGTGAAACTTGATCATATCCACGGCGGAAAAGAGCCAAGATGGCATCAAGTTTACCCTGAACAGGAGAAACGTGCTGTTAAACACTGGAGGCAATAGAGCTTACAGCATGCTTTGAACAGCACCAACATCAATAAACAATAATGACAGTGACAAAGCATCTTTACCCTGATGGGAGAATACCACTTCCTGTCTTGAGCTGGCTTCCTGTTGTCTGATTTTCTGGGCTTGGGTTCAAAGGGTTCAAACTCCTGCTCAGGCATCTTTATGACGGCGTTTTTGGGTTTTTCCAGCTTTGCTCCCTCCTCCGTAGAGCCCTTCCCTCCCCAGCGAACCTGGACCGGGGCAAAAACATTAGATCAGCTCTTCTGAAACTTGTTACAGATCTTCTGCAAAGGCAAAAAGCACATCTTTCAGTTTCCAGTTGCGTTCAACTTTCTTTTGAGATGCTTTGATGTTTCACTTCTAGGTCACTTTTAGCAACTTATATTTTTTATAAGGGCTGTCGATTTAATGCAGGGGTGGCTGGAGATCTACCTACCTGCAAAGCTTAGATTAAAAAATAATTATTAACGCATTTAACACTCTTGCCCCACCCCAGACCTATGTAGGTCATCTGACATTTCATATAGTTGACTGATGAGGAATATGATGCAGGTCAACAACTCGCTGCGTGATGAAGTCTATAGAGTCCAGTTAGAATGTCCCTAAAAATCAAGATATGGGGCAAAATATTACCCTGTTTGAGCTTTTATCTCATATTTACATCATGTGATATAGATATATCACACAAATAACAAGCGCAATATCACACGAGCACTAGTACAAATGTGATCTGATTTATTGAACTGTTGTATAAAAATCTTTATTTTAATAATGTGTTATTTTAGACACAATATTGTCTGTTTTGCTCAATTTTGACAACAAAAATAAAAAGACAAAGCAAAACTGTTCATTTCCGAGCAACACACAACGACGTTTCGTTTCTGAATCCGCGCTTGGAACGAATCAGGTGAACCAATGATTCAATGGAACATTAATTCATTTACTTCATTCCTGAATGAATCAGCCATTTGAACGAATCAAATAAATGAATCAATGACTTAATCATTAAGACATTTACCACCACCTAATGGTAGTTTTAGTTTCTTATTTAGAGTATAAGTTCATTAAAAAATATTTTCATATTATAAAAAAAACATTAAAGTTTATACATCATTTACTCAACCTCATGGTTCAAAAATTTATGTGTAATAAATTCTCTGTTGAATCAAATCAAATATTTCTTTCTTAAGCTACTTTTTGTAATGTCTATTTGATGCTTTACACAATAATGGCTTTAAATTATCTTTTGGGAGTAATTTCTCAGCCAAATTTGATGTGCGATTAATTTGCGATTAATTCGATTAATTAATGGCCACATCATATAATTAATTACATTTAAATTATTAATCGCTTGACAGCCCCAATTTTTATATAATTAAATATTGTTTTATTTTTACAATGTAATAAAGCTATTCTCAAGGCTAGATTACTGTAATGCTCTACTGGGTGGTTGCCCCGCACGCTTAATAAACAAACTCCAGCTGGTCCAAAACGCATGCAATATGACCATATTTGCTCCGTTCTGTCAACACTGCATTGGCTCCCTAATAAACATCGTATACATTTTAAAATCTTGCTAATAACTTACAAAGCACTAAATGGTTTACCTCCACAGTACCTGAGCGAACTCTTAACGCATTATAGTCCTTCACATCTATTGCGATCTCAGGCCAGTTGATAACACCTAGAATATCAAAATCAAAAAAGTAGATCCTTTTCCTATTTAGAACCTAAACTTTGGAACAGACTTCCTAGCATTGTTTGGGAAGCAGACACACTCTTGTCAGTTTAAATCTAGACTAAAAACACATCTCTTTACCCTGTCATACACATAACACATTATCACATTTCTATAATTCACATCTATTAAAGGATTGCATAAATTAGGTCAACCGGAACCAGGAACACCAGATGTACTTGTTACATCGTAAGAAGAATGGCATCTATGCTAATATTAGTCTCTCTGTTTATCCCGAGGTTACCGTAGTCAGCCGTATCCGGTCTGTATCCAGATTAAACGGTGGACCTACATCTAGTCACAGCCCTGAATGTCGGCAGAGACCGTGTCTACTAGCCAATCCCCTGTGAAGACCTCGATCCTCAGCAAAGACCACAAGAACCAGACAAGTCCTCTGCACAGACTTATGAGCTTTTCTTCAAACTGGCGTAACGAAGCCGATCTTCAAGCTAAAGGAACTGGATGAAATATTTAAATGCTACCGATCTTTACAACGGAACTGAATCAAGACTGAACTGACTTCAGCTGAACAATAACAGTATTTTCTTCTAGAGCTGTTGTACAGCCGAAATTAACTGTTTATAAAGCTGCTTTGAATCAAACTGTATTGTATAAAGCGCTATATAAATAAAAATGACTTTGTCTATTGTAATATATGTTAAAATGTAATTCATTCCTGTGATCAAAGCTGAATTTTCAGCATCATTGCTCCAGTCTTCAGTGTCACATGATCCTTCAGAAATCATTCTAATATGATGATTTGCTGCTCAAGAAAAAAGATGTACAAAAGATTTCTGTTTTAAATAAATGCTGTTTTTTTAAACTTTCTATTCATCAAAGAATAATAATAATATTAAAAGTAATATTTATCTGATATAATCTGCCTTATTTAAGACAATTATTCTTTTAATAACTGCACTTTTTTTAGTGAAGTTTACAGATTCCTGTGAATGTGTTAATACCACACATTTTTCTCAGATTGCATTTCTTCTTTTCAGGAAGCTCACCTCCATTCGTTTAATTCCTCCAACTCCTCGACCGCCGTAATATGACGCGTCTACTGTGGGCCATTTCTTCTTTGGCATGCCGTCCTCATCATCTGACTCCTGAAGAGGAAAAACATGTTATGTAGTTTGAAGGAGCACAAGAGGTACGAAACATCTGCTCATAGGAGTGAACTGTCAGTGCTTTTTTTTTTTTTGACATGTTGATGTTGTTATACTCAAAGTGTTTTTCATTAAAGCCTCTTCATGAATCTCACACTAAGAAACCCTGCTGTGGCTTAGATGTTGACATGGCATTTGCTACCGAATACAGATTATGAGACAAGGCCAATTAACATCCAGGCGACAAGCTACTCATTATTTATAGTAGTTAAACCACAGTGATACTTTGAAAATATAGTTATACTATGTTACTCGCTATACTAAGATATTTGGCTGACCTATTGCTGGCAACAGAATACAATTTTGATTAATCTCATGATTTCAGAGCAGAATAAAACTATACTTGTTTTGTTATTATTATTATTATTATTAAAAAAAATATTGTTATTAAATATAGCTGCAGGCAGCAATACCGGGGTCAAGCTGAATAAGGGCAGAAAAGGAAATATTTGTGAACATGAGGTTTGGATCAAGCTGTTTAAATTACATCAGTTAAAGCACTTATATCATGGTTTATAACTTCTGAGCAGTAGGTGGCGCTATGATGAAACTCTGCATGCACCCTCAAGTCATGCCTGTAATGACATAATCCAAGTTTAGTGTCAATACACAAGAATGGATTCGCCGATAAAAAATCTTTTAATAACTTTTTGCCTGGAGTGTGAGTAGATAATACATACCAAATTTCGTGCAAATTGGACAAACGCTCTAGGAGGATTTCGAAAAGGTAGGTTTTTCGGAAAATTAAAAATGGCAGAACATTTTTCATGACGGAAATGACATCATAGGGTGCATTCGAATCAGCACTAGCCATGGAATCAGAGGAATTTTGCTTCTAGGACTTGCGCATCAAAAGTTATGGGCATAAACATGAGTAAATCTTTGAACTGTTGGTGGCGCTAGAAAGTTTGAGGTAGAGACTCCAAATTTGCTATGGTAACATTTCAGACTGTCCTCTATCTGTGTGCCAAATTTCATAACTTTTTACCATATGGTGCTATGGGCTGCCATAGACTGCCATTGAGAATAATAAGAAAACTAGCAATTTCAAAATGTGTCGACTAACGATGTGTCAAAATGTCAAATTAATAATAATAATAATGAAATTAATAATAATTGTTGTTATTTGATATCATGTATATTTTCTATATAGTATATATTTATTTTTTTATAATATTTATGATTTTAAATGTAATATTTATAAGATTTATAAGATAAAGCTTAGAGGTGAAACTATAACTCACTGGCTCTGGCGGTGGAGGAGGTGGAGGTTCTTTGATCACCTGTGGAAAGACAAATCATAGATGTCCAAGTCACATAACCAAAAAACAAGTCATGCATAATATAATAGCATGTTAAATCATGACCTCCGGTTATACAGTGTGTGCTCATTTGAGATGAATTGACCAATTTTCCACCTTAAATCACTCAACTTCAGTCTTTACCGCAAATCCATAGGCCTTGGCTTCCAGATTAAAACTATACTGGAAGATGTGTCGTGAGAACGTACTGTATGAAGGCTGATATTTAAAATGGTAAATGAGGCGATGACTTACTACAGTGCAGCAAAGCGGCCAGAACCACCACATGAACAACAGAGCCAATAATAGAAACAACACCAGCAGGGTGATCAGGAGGATCGTTCCATCAAACTGCAAAGGAAAAGACAGAGAAAGTGGGAGAGGTTGAGAAAGAGAGGGATAAGCAACCATTTTTATACTTCACTAACAAAAAAGTAATGCCATGTTGTCATGTGGGAGTGTTGTTTTGTTACTTCAAGAACCAATGTTTTAATTTTGTCAGTGAATTTCACTAACGATACGTTTGGTTTGTGTTGATGAACCTTGTTTTATGTTTACATAAATAAATGTTTATACATTTTTTAAAAAGGTTTAAATATTATAAAAAATTTGCCATTTTTGTCAGAAAAATGCAAAATGATTTAAAAATGAAAGAATATGACATTAAGAAATAATGTTTAAATCACAAGTATTTTTTGAGAGTAAAATGTTATATTTGTTAATTTTACATTAAAAAATTAACCATTTTTGACAAAATAAAAAATAAATAAAAATAATGGATATAACACAATGAGATGTTTAAATATTATTTAAAAAATTGCAAGCCATTTTTGTCAGTAAAATGAGTGACTATTACATGACAAAATAATGTTTAAATATTATTTAAAAATTACATGTCATTTTGTCAGTAAAATGTAAAATGTTTTAAAAATGAATAAATATGACATTAAGAAATAATGTTTCAATATTGTTCAAAAATTACAAGTATGTTTTTGTCAGTAAAATTTTATTTTCATTAATTTTAAACCATTTGACGTGATGAAATAATGGCTTAACATTATTAAAAAATTACATGTCATTTTTGACAGTAAAGTTGTGTAAAAATAATGTATATTACATGAGGAAATGTTTAAAATATTATTTAAAAATTATGTGTAATTTTTGACAGTAAAATGGTGCAAAATTAATGAATGTGACATGATGAAATTTTTAAATATGATTAAAAAAATTGCAAGCCATTTTTATCAGGAAAATTGTATAAAATTAATGAATATTACATGACAATATATTATTTAAAAAATTATATAATTTTTGTCAATAAAATGTAAAATGGTGTAAAATTAAGGCAAGGCAAGGCAATTTTATTTGTATAGCACATTTCATAAACAATGGGAATTCAAAGTGCTTTACATAAAGAAGAACTAAATACATTAGAATAAAAATGGCATGCATAAGAAATAAAAAATAACAGTAAAAATGGAGAACACCACTAACAAATATTACATGACATAATAATGTTTAAATATTATTTAAAAATTACATGTCATTTTTGTCAGTATGGAATCAAATACATGAATATGATGAAATATTGACTAAATCTACAGGACATTTTCATCAGAAGACAAGCTATGAATCAAAAACTGAATAACCTCACTGTTAAAAAGTATGTCATGGGAAAAGAATGGGAAGAGCATTTCTATTCTCCAAGTATTTAGAGAAGAAATGCTTCATAAAAAGTTATTTTGTGGTTTTGGGCAAGAAGCCTGCTCAGTGAGAATCAGAGACAGGATCTTTTTGGGGCTCTGGTCTGGGGACGCGCTAAACCCCTGCGGTTTGGCCCTTGATGTGTGTATTGTTGGGGGGATGGTGTGTCGTGAAGAGAAAATGATGATGGGGGACGACCTGAACGGGAGGAGGGAAGAATACAAAAAAAAAAAAAAGGGGTTACGGAGTAAAAGACCACCCATTAACTTTCAAATGATTTATAATGCAACATAATTACAATCATATATAACAGCTATATTTAGTTTTAATCAAAGGGGACCAATTATGCGCTTTTGCAAAGTCTTGATGTTGTTTTTGGGCTCTACTAGATTGAATGTTGAATATTTTCCTCATATTCTCCATTGTTGCAGCTCCTCTCTTCCCAGTCTGTCAGTAACGCTCTGTTTCTATTAAGCCCCTCCTTCTGAAAAGCACAATGTGCTCTGATTGGTCGGCTCGCGCAGTGTGTTGTGATTGGTGTTTGGGAAATGTCCCACCCCTTACCATAACCGCCAGCTTCAACACACTACTAACTAACTCAACCAGACCCCACCCCTTTATTCTGCGTATGAATTATTTAAATGAGGAATATTGTGAAGAAAACTCAAGACTACAATGGAGGCGGTGGTTGGGCTAATGGTTGATATATATTAAGCAAATCTCAAAATTAATTTCCATTTTGTAGATTTAAGTTTGGCTGGATGTGATGTTGTGTATGTGTGTTTGTAGTGAGACTTACACACTCTGTTGTGGTTATGTGTACGGAGCTGGTGATGAATGACAGACCCTCGTTCATGCTGACTTGCAGGTACACCACCCTGAAGCACAAAGACCAAACATAAATTTTCATATCCATTTTTGTCACGTTGAAAGCCGGCAAATCCTTTAGCATTGCACAGAAGTATCCATAAAAGTAGGGGGAAAAAAATATAAGACCAACAGGATTTAGAGAGACATGAGACATATGTGCCAAAGACAACATTTTTGTGATATTTTTTAGAAAAAGATGTATTTGCAGATCTTTAGTTGCCTTCCAGACCATAATTGGCACCCTTACAGAGCTTTGTAGGGTGCTGGTTAACTTTCGTTGTAGTCAGCTGTCTAGTGTCTCAAACATTTGATAAAAACAGCATTCCACATGTTCAGCATTCCCGCCGAGGTTTGTCTCTGAACAGACAGAGGCCAAGTCTGCTGTTCTGACAGATAAGTCATTTCTCCCTGATGAAGAGCATCTAATTTAGCTTAGGTTCACATTCCTCTGTGCAAAAAACTTACTGTTGAACAGCCAGACAATCATTTCTGAAGACCTCGATATACTGAAGTTCTTTTCGTACTTCGCTTAGGGGTAAAAATTCCAAAATACTTTTGCAGCGATGCACTGTTAGCAAACAACCCAATGCCGCCCACACCCAACGTTTAGATGAATAGGGAAATGTGTGCTGCGCGCTTTCCTCTCAATAACAAAATAAACACAACAAAACTGACAGCATCTGATGATAGGGATGTGAATATGTTTGCACCAGCTCTGCAATTCGGCTCGCCAATCACGTCACGTTTATTTATATACCACTTTATTCAATATATTGCTTTAATACTGTAAAGCAAGCAGCTTTACAGTATTAAACAAGAAAAAACAGTGTCAGTGTCGCTTTTAATTAGAAATATAGCTGCGAGCAGCATTTATTGGGGTTTCCTGTAGCTCAGTGGTTAGAGCGTGGCACTAGCAATGCCAAGGTCATGGGTTCGATCCCAGGGATTGCACATACTCAGATACAAATGTATAGTATAATGCAATGTAAGTCGCTTTGGATAAAAGCGTCAGCCAAATGCACAAATGTAAATGTAAATGTAAGCGCTATAAGGCCTTTAAGCACATCTGTAAAAACGTATAATCGATCTTAAATGGAAAAGACCATTTACAGCCAATATACCATAAGAAATATATGGTTTATAAAGCTTTTTAACAGTTATCGAGGTTGAGCCAAAAACCTAGGACTAGTTCACCAAAGTAGGTTTTTTAAATAATCTCCAATATTTAACGAACGATTCGATGGACAGCGGCGGTCCTAGAATCAAAGTTGCTCAGAATGAGGAGTTCTACCATGTGGTGTGAATGTTGTGGGCGTGTGTGAAAAATCATGTGATATACAATCCTTTTTCACACATGACAAAAGCGAAGGCGCCCCCTGGTGGCCGATTTCTTTCGAATTTCTCACAGGCCTCTAGGGCCATGAGTCAAACAGGCCCAGCGAGTTTCATTCCGATCTGCCTCTGTTAACCTTGTCTGATAGCTGCTCAAACTTCATTTGGCTGCCGCTGGCCTCATTTTTCGAGAAACGCTAATGTCCTCTGAGGCAGTCTTGGCACCTTGGACAAAGACACCGCATGCCAATTTTCAAGTCAATCAGACTTCGGGGTGCGTAGTTATAGCCATTTTTAAGTTTTTTTCCATGTTATAGCGCCACCAAGTGGCCAGTCGCCACATCCTTTCTCACGCAACCACAGAATGAGCTCTTACATATGTGTGCCAAGTTTGGTGAAAATATCTCATTCCGTTCACGAGTTACAGCCATTTTAGTAAAAGAAGCTCCGCCCACTTTGAATGCTTTGGCGCCCTTAGGGACCGTGAATCGAAATTGTTTTTTTTTGGGGGATAATTTTTGACAATCAAACTCCAGAGAATCTTTATGCACTGGTTTGGTTCCGATTGGGCCAAAAACCTAGGACTAGTTCGCAAAAGTAGGTTTTTCAAAAAAAAAAAACTTCCGAGGCATGCATTTTGTCCGTCTTGAGCCAAGGATTCCAACAAATAAGACACCTGAGCCAAACGGTTAAGAAGTTATGAGCGATTTCGTACTTTTCACCGCTGTAGCGCCCCCGTCAGGCCGATCGGGGTGAGTCTTGGTGACGTTGTAAGTACAACCAGCCCTCAAAGTTTCAAGTCTCTACGACTTACGGTTTGGTCTGTCTGATCACTTTTAGGGGAGAATGCTGATCCCTGGAAATTTTAACAATTACAACAGTGTTTCAGCACTACGCACTTGAACCCTTAATTACAACTTCAATTTCTACTATTAAGTGGCTCTCTAGTGTGTTCATGTTTTACTCGTGTCTGAACAGAGCGACACCTATTACATCATCACCATGGACCAATGGTAGTTTGAAGCTGTTTACCAGCTGGAGTGAACTTTTCTGGAAAGTTTGTTTTGGCAAACTGTTTCGAACTCCAGAAACAAACTTGATTTTGTTCAAAATGACGTCATACCTGTTCATTCTTTGATTTAACTTGAAGTATGCCTTGAGAGGCAAAGTAAAGTTTAGGTGTTTTTTCACACTGTTGAATTACTTGAGTTCAGAAAATGACTTTCACACTAACCAAACTCTGATGTCAAACAGACTCAGTCTGCACCAAAACATGCAAAACATGTTGTTTGAAATGGAAATGTTGACATCAGTTAAATCAGCGCAAAATGAAAGAAATGAGGGAGGGTCTGGCATGTATGTGAGGAAGGTGGGCTGATGGTTTGATGTAGGATGGGATAGAAGACAAGATGAGGGAGAGAAAAGAAATGGACTGGTGATTGGGACAGTTCACTACATTTAAAGTATTTAGTATGTGATGAGCTAAAGGAATCATGGCAGGTTTCAATGAGAATAAAATGTTTCTAAATTCTGACTGGATGAGAGGGATGGAAGAATTGTTTATTCCGATTATTATTAATAATCCATTTGAATAAACTACTAATTAAACTAGGGATGCACAATATATTGATAGCATATCTAAGGAGATGATGGAAGAAAAATGTGAGATGGTAGGAAAAATATGTCAATGCTTTTGCAGTCTCTCGCAAATATTTGACGTTCCTACTTTTGAATTCTTTGCAAGCGAGAGCAAAGTTTCTCGGGGGAATGCAAATCTTTTGTGAGAGACTGCAAAAGCATTGACATATTTTTCCTACCATCTCATATTGTCTGCAACTACTTCACCATTAGTCAGATTGACTTGAAAATTGGCATGCAGTGTCTTTGTCCAAGCTGCCATGATTGTTTATGAGGACATTGGCGTATCTCAAAAAACATGTCCGCCATCGACCAATGAAGTTTGAGCAGCTATAGAAGAGAAATACGTAACATCAAGAAGCTAAAAACTCAAGAACACTGTATAGTTATTGATAACAAGAGGGTTCTGTATTAGTGCATGGAAAGCAGAAGAGGGGGAAGAAATATGGAAGCTTTAGGGTCTATAAGGAATTAATAGAGATGAGGAACAAAGAAAAGCAGAGAGTGGGTGTGATGAACGCAGCGATTCCTGAGGAACTATCTGATTTAATGGCTCCTCAGAGCCTCTGACATCATCTTAAGCTCAGGCTTTGATTCTGTGGATCCGAAAGGAAAATGAAGGCTATGAACTCAAGAAATCAGGCAGTGCTGGAAAACACTGGATCAACAGGATGACCTCACAACTAAAACAGCGAGTTGCGCAGGAAGTGGAATGTGACCTCTGACTGGGATCATAAACACGGCCTAATGCATGGCAGACCTGTCCGTCAGCCTCTCACTTACTTTCCAACTTCATCTATAACAGGCGCAGGGCACAGCAAGAACGTGTCTTCAACACTCGCAGGCTTCTCATCTGTTATAGGAAGAATAAAAGGTTCAAAGCTTAGTAAAGTACAGTTATAAATGCAGGTATATATGTTCACTTTTCATTATGAGAAAGTACCCAGACTCTGGGAATATTTGTAGGAAAAACACTCACTGAGCGTGACTGTGTCGTTTATTTTGAAGCTGCACAGGACCTGGTCTATGTTTCTGGCGTGTCGAAAACCATTACCTCTCACCACCACTTGAAATGACTCTGAAACACAGATTCCCACAGTTGCTGCTCAAAAAATGGTGATAAATCCTCACTAAAGACATTTCATTACACCATTTCCCCACAAAAATATAAACTTCTCTGAATTTTTAGCACGGGTCAATGCCTTCCTGTTGAAATCATCAGAACTCAAGTAATGTTGGGTAATTTAAAACCACAATGATATAATTGTCCTCTTGGGGAAATGCATTTGTCATGTTCGACACTGGAATTTCCCTATGATTATTTATTGATAATGTGCTTATATTAATTTTGTAACTATTCTAAATGGAAATCTAGTCCAAAATAAAGTGACTTGCAGTATGCAAGAATGGAAATTAAATGATTCATCCAGTCTTACAGACTTTAGGCCCGTTTATACCAAGAAATAGAACAATTAAGATAATGATAACTATATTATCTATTAACTATTTTTTTAAGAAACCTACTTTTGCAAACTAGTCCTAGGATTTTGGCCTGATCAAAACCAATCCAATGCAGAAAAATTCTCCGGAGTCCGATTGTCAATAATTATAAAAAAAAAGTTTAAATTTTGATTCACGGTCTCTAAGGGCACCAAAACGTTTGAAGTGGGCGGAGCCACTTTTACTAAAATGGCTATAACTCGTGAACGGAATGAGATATTTTCACCAAACTTGGTACGCCTATGTAAGAGCTCATTCTGTGGTTGTGTGAAAAAGGGCACGGCGACTGGCCACTTGATGGTGCTATAACAGGAAAAAAACTTTAAAATGTCTATAACTACTTCACTGTTCGTCCGATTGACTTGAATATTGGCATACAGTGTCTTTGTCCAAGATGCCATAATTGTGTATGAGGACATTGGCGTATCTCAAAAAACATGTCCGCCATCGTTCAAAGAATTCTAAGCAGCTATCAGACAAAGTTAACGGAGACCGATCGGAACAAAACTCGCTGGGTCTGTTTGACTCACGGCCCTAGAGGCCTGTGAGAAATGCCAAAGAAATCGGCCACCAGGGGCACCATTGCATTTTTCACGTGCGTTAAGGATTGTGTATCGAGTGATTTCATACCACATGGTAGAACTCCTCATTCTGAGCAACTTTGCCTCTAGGACCACTGCTGTCAATTGAATCGTTTCGTAAATATTGAAGATTACTTCAGAAACCAACTTTGGCGAATTAGTCTAAGGTGTTTGGCTCGACCTAACTGTTAAAAAGCTTAAAAACCACATATTTTCTATGGTAAATTGCTGTAATTGGCTTTAAAAGGTCTTTTCCATCTATGATCGAGATGGTTACAGGCTTGCTAATTAAAACATTATACATTTTTATGCATGTGCTTAAAGACCTTAAAGCGCTTGAACCCTGATAATTGCTCCTTGCAGCTATACTTAGAACTATATTGTTATCGTTACAGTTATCGTTCTTGGTGTAAACAGGCCTTTACTGAGTTAAATTCTCTTTGACTTACAATTTACCATAAAGATTTATGGCACATACATAATCAAATGTGAGACATGTACAGTATGTTAACAACAAATCCATATTTCCTACAGCTAAAATCCATAATGAGGTCTTATTTCCTGAATAACTGAATGTGGAAGGAACATAGCTATTAACAAAATTATTATTATTATTTTATGTAAATATACATAAAGACCATAAATATATTTTTCATACCTCCTGCACATACGCTGGATGGCTCCGCTGCCAAGATCTCGATACAAGATTTTTTGATGATCTAAAAAAGAAAATATTCATTCATATCTATTTTTTATTTAAATAAAAATTGATAAAACAATTTAATAATTTGTACAAAATGCATTTATTTACTTATAAATGTATTTATCATTTATTATTAAAGCTAAAGTGTGTAATTTCTGCCTTGGTGCCAATGGTTTTTACGATAAGCTTGGGCTTACGATGGTCTTGGGAAACACAAACTTGATTGATGTTTTGAAAATACCAGTGTTATAATGTAAAACTTTTCAGGTGAATCAGTTTACAAATGGTTACAAATGTGAAAAATAAGGTGGATATTAAGCGTGGATATAGAAAAAAAATATTTTACCACTGAAAAAAATCCCACACTTCAACTTTAAAGGGTTAGTTCACCCCTAAATTAAAATTCCATCATCATTTACTACAACCTCATGTCTTTCCAAATCCATAAGACTTTCATTCATCTTCAGAATGCAAATTAAGATTCCTGTCCCTCCACTGAAAGTCTGTTCAACTAAAACTCTGCCACTTCAAAACGTTCACAAAGAAATCCATATGATTCCAAGTCGTCTGAAGAGGCACGTCATCTTCTATGATTAACACATTTAATTTAGTCTTTTATTCACATATAAACATTGATCAGCATACATAAACTAAAGCAGTGGAGGGACAGAAATATCTCAGATTTCATTAAAATATCTTCATTTGTGTTACACCTAAGTCTTGAGGGTGTTTAACTGATGACAGAATTTTCATTTTTGGGTGAACTAACCCTTTAAGTAAAGAAACATGCATCTTAGAAGAATGCATTTTTAATTCATCTTCCACAAGTTTTGGTTTACCGAGTCAATCATTCCTCTGAGTGCCTGGAATCCTCCCAAAACCGGAAACACATGCTTACTGGTGTCCGCTATGGTAGCCAGCTAGAACAGGACAAACAGATGTTTATTTACAGCTGATCAAAGTCTCGATTGGTTGATTTCAATTGGTTTCCTCCATATAAAGTGCATGGTTTACATTGAATTACATTCTCTGGCAAGTGCATACTTGAGGGTTTAAGAAGAGTTTCCAACATTGCATTGCAAGATGGAAGAACTTATTGATGCTTTGATACTAGTTTAATCTGTTAACTGTCACTTTGAGCATAGATCTGAACTTAAATGGTTGTAATTCATGAATGCTTTGGTAAGATTGAACTCTTTTTATAGAAGACCTTAAGATTATTGCAGCCGCTTCAAAAAATCAAAGTGTACAAAAGTTATACAAGTTTAAGTAGACTGTAAAGTAACCATTTTTATTTTCTACAAAAATATATATTTAAAAAAAAAATTGGACTCTAAAATCAACACCATATGTCTAACCAAGTTGTGTTCCAAATTTGAACTTAATATCCCAAAAATTGAGCTTGCTAAAAGTACTGTTTCAATGTTATCGCAATGTGCAATTTCGAAACTGATGAAAAAAACATGAAAATGTCTATAACTACTTCACTGTTAGTCCGATCAACTTGAAAATTGGCATGCAGTGTCTTTGTCCAAGGTGCCATGATTGCCTACGAGGACATTGACATATCTCAAAAAACAAGTCTGCCATTGTCCAATGAAATTTGTGCAGCTATCAGACAAGGTTAACAGAGACCGATCATAACAAAACTCGCAAAACTCAGATTATTGCAGCAGCTTCAAAAAATGTTTTATACAAAAATATATATTTTAGAAAATAATTTGGACTCTAAAATCAACAGCATATGTCTAACCAAGTTGTGTTCCAAATTTGAAGTTAATATCACAAAAATTGAGCCTGCTATGAGGTTTTAAAGTACCGTTTCAATGGTAGCGCAATGTTCAATTTCGAAACTGATGAATTTTGAATGTTTATGCTTTCGAATGATGCTCTCGAAAATTTCAGCTATCGAATGATTTAGTAATTTATGATGATTACTAAAATATGTGATAGGGAAAAGAGGCAATAAAAAAGTGCGCCAATTGTCCCGATACGGGGATGCTGACTGCTAACAGGCTATATGTACAAGTTTAAGACAAATGGTGCTTTAAAACCATCAACAAAAGTTTCATCATCACCTGAGTTTCATTGAAGTCCTTCACTCCAACACAATACACGATTGCACCCAATCCCCGAGCTCGTGCTGCCTGGTTAAATATCAAGCAATCGCAATTAAAAACCATGAGCCTTTAGGTTTATAAATGTCTGCAGCCTGAATGCTCGTTACCTCCTGTTGAGCTGCTATCAGCTGATGTTCTTGAAGCTCACCGTCCGTCAATGCAATTATGACACTTGCAGTTCCTACAAAGTGGAGAGAAGATGTCAGTGTTGGTAAGGAAAAACTGTAATGACAGCAATACGCGACATTGGGCGTCTTTAATGGAAGCCTACCAAAGTTTTCCTGGTGTATCTGCTCATTTGCCTGTGAATGAAGATTAGATAATATTGTTAAAAAGAAGCAAAGCACATTAAAATAGCTTATCTGAATGACAAACAGCTTTAATTTGAACATTTTACCTTTTCTAGACCAAGATGCATAAATGTATCTCCACCTGGGATCTCTCGTCTTAGAACATTAAGGCCTTTTCTTATGGTCTCCCTTTGAAAAAATGAGAACAATGAAATAAGTAACTGTTTTTAAAAATGTGAAGCACTAGAGAACGTGTCTTTCTGCACCTGTTTTCTGTGAGTCTCATGATTGTATTTCCTCTGGTTGAGAAGACGATGAAGGACATTCGTAGCATAGGGCTGTAAGACGATGAAAAAAAATTACAAATTCGTGAAATCATCTATAGAAATCTTATACAACTATAACATGCCATTCAGTTGGGTCTTATAGTTTGATTCAATGCATTGTTTGTTTTTCTTAGGAGACGGTTTAGTACCTGGTGAATTTCTCAGCCAAATGTTCAACAAAAGCGTAGATTTCATGCCAGTGGTGTTTGACACTTCCTGACCTGAGGAAAAAGAGGTGAAAAATATCAATAAATGGGATGTTCCTGCTTTTTCCCTCTAAATGCACTGGATCAATACAATCGAGAGTCCTTCAAATTAAATATTGGTGCTTTTAACTTATTCCGGAAAGCAGTTTCTTAGCAAAGCCATCAAATTTTGACCCCTTCGGTTTTCCCTTGAGGCGCAGCTGTAAACGCTCTATGACAGCTGGTCATTTCCTTTCTCAGTCCCAGTGCTAATTCATTAATGCTGGATGACAAATGGGAAATGAGCTAATTGAGTCTACTGATCTGTGCTTGAGTCAGTTGACTTAATTAATGAAACATGCAGCAGAAACTGGCTCTGCGTTGTGTAAATCTCTTTCCCTGGCTGATGTAATACATTTAGTCTGAGAGCCAGACATAACAGTAACTGGGTCACTTTATGAAACCGGTGACTGTGCCAGTTTGACAAGGTGATTTTAACCCAGCTAACATGAACGTTCCCTTATGTCGTTCCAAACCTGTAAGACTTTCGTTCATCTTCGGAACACAAATGAAATTTTTTTTAATGAAATCAGAGAGATTTCTGTCCCTCCATTAACAGTCTATGCAAATATGCACTTTGACGTTTCAAAAATTCATAAAGAGATCGTAAAACCAATCCATATGAATTGAACGTTTAGTCTGAATTTTCTGAAGAGAAACGATCACTTTATATGATGAACAGAATTTAGGCTTTTTTCACATATAAACATTGATCAGCGAACATAAACAGAAGCTTAACTGTACATGCTTGACGTTGCAGAAGCTCAAACGTGCTGCGTAACACGAGAATGAACCTCATTGGTTCTTGCGAAAGCTCAAACGTGCCGCGTAACACGAGAATGAACCTCATTGGTTCTTACTGAAGGTCAAACGTGCCGCGTAACACGAGAATGAACCTCGTTGGTTCTTGCGAAAGCTCAAACGTGATGCGTAACACGAGAATGAACCTCGTTGGTTCTCGCTGAAGCTCAAACGTGCCGCGTAACACGAGAATGAACCTCATTGGTTCTCGCTGAAGGTCAAACGTGCCGCGTAACACGAGAATGAACCTCGTTGGTTCTTGCGAAAGCTCAAACGTGATGCGTAACACGAGAATGAACCTCGTTGGTTCTCGCTGAAGCTCAAACGTGATGCGTAACACGAGAATGAACCTCGTTGGTTCTCGCTGAAGCTCAAACGTGCCGCGTAACACGAGAATGAACCTCGTTGGTTCTCGCTGAAGCTCAAAGTGCCGCGTAACACGAGAATGAACCTCGTTGGTTCTCGCTGAAGCTCAAACGTGCCGCGTAACACGAGAATGAACCTCGTTGGTTCCCGCTGAAGGTCAAACGTGCCGCGTAACACGAGAATTAACCTCGTTGGTTCTCGCTGAAGCTCAAACGTGCCGCGTAACACGAGAATGAACCTCATTGGTTCTTGCGGAAGCTCAAACGTGATGCGTAACACACAAGAATGATCCTCATTGGTTCTCGCACGTCAAGCAAATGTGCTTGAGCTTCTGTTTACCACAACTGATGTATGAGTTGATGAATGTTTATATGTGAATAAAAGCCTAAATTAAATCTGTTCATCATATAAAGAGATCGAGTCTCTTCAGAAAATTGACTAAACCACCTAATTCATATGGATTAGCTTTACAATCTCTTTATGAAGTGTTAAATTGGTAGCTGCGTAGACTGTCAGTGGAGGGACAGAAATTATTTGTGTTCTGAAGATGAACAAAAGTCTTATGGGTTTGGAAAGATGAGTAAATGATGACAGAATTTCGGGACCCATTTTTTAGTTTGACTCAACTCAACTGGATTGATTTTATTGTTGTTGGTAAAACAAAATGCTGTTTGTGTTCCTCTAGAGAAACGCTAATCTAATGACTTTGTTTTATCCTGAAGGAGAGTGATGAATGCTCCCAAAATCCTCTTTCTGGACCGGCGTGGGAGGAAGATGTTTTTATAACACAGTCAACAAAAGATGGGCCAGCGCAAAGCCAGCATGCTCTAAAACGGCAAAACAGACCATAAGTAACAGAGAGGTGAATGTTGGCAAGAATATGCAGGTCATGCTAAGGCCTTGCCACAGTTTTCAACTTCACATTTTCGAACATCACAATGGACTCTGTTTGTGTTGGAAGCATGACTTTCTTGAGGTAACAGCAATCATGGGATTGGTGCCTAGCTTGCAGTTTTCTCACCTGTGCAAACAGCGTTAGGAAAGGAAGCGGTCTATTCTCAAGTGAGATCCTTGATGAAATATGTTGCGGTGCCACTCTTTGATCTAATTTTAATGGGTTATACTAAACCATATAAAGCCTACAGCAAGATTTCAACTGAATAAATCAACTCTGAAGACGATCCTAATCTCCAGAGAAAGGAATTACGAGGGATTTGCAAACAGCAACGTCATCTTTTAAATGACCCTCAAAACTCATGTTTTCTACGGTTACACAACCGTTCGTATACATGGATATAGGCACATATGTTAAGACATGTGAAAGTCATTGCGGTTTGATGCAACAAGAACCAAGACAGGAAGACTCACTGGAGCAATATTTGGAAGAGGGATAATTAGAAAAGTGTGTTGCTCTTACAGGTCTCATCTGCTCCGAGATCAGTCTTCCAATCTCTTCCCTCGAGATCGAATGCTAAAACTGACTTTTCAGATCCGCGTTTCTGCCAGAACCAGAAACCAAAACATAGCTCATCTCCATGCTGTCGAGTGTAGTTACCTGCCAGCACGTCAGATTAAAGGAGTTTTGTAAAATGCTAATAATTGTGTTTAAAGCACCAGAAAACGTGACTGTCGGTTTAGGTTTATGTGAAGTCAGCATTGCCTTCCTTTCCTCCTGCTTTGTAATGCCTGAGACATGGTAAAAATATTATGGTGACATTTCCCTGACACTGCTGTTTTAACTGCTCCTCTGGGACCTCAAACATCTTTTAGGCCTAGAGCAGTTTAACAGAACAAGTCTGGATGATCTCCTTTGTGTTTATAAACAGCCTTAAAGGGGCCGTAAGCATTTTTTGGAATAGTACACATAAAATATTAAAATAAATAGGTGTTGTGAGGTATCCCAACTGTCTCTCCGACACTCCACAAATATACTTATACATCAGGCATCCTCAAATAGAGGACCCCGGGTTGGTTACAACTGGACCGCGAGATATAATGATAACGGTAGCACACCATTTACCATTTCTAGTTACGAGTCAAAACAACAGAGCGGTTCACACAACAAGCGCTCAGGGTCGTTTATGGTAATGATCTTTTGGAGCTTTATCCATTTTTATCTAGAGTCAAACATGCTTCATTCAAGCTCTGATGTATCGTGATTCTCATGGCACTGCGTGCTTTAGAAACAGCCATCCTCTGCTTTCTTCCAGTTCCTTGAACCACTTGAACTTCACACACCACTTGAACCTTCTATAAAATAATCATTCATAATGTTCGAAAAGGTTGAAGCGAATTACAAGGGTGTTTGCAGTTGGCCGTTTACTTTAATCTCGCGTCATAAAAGCATTCTGGGGTGCGAGTACATTCTCAGACTCGACCGAATGCACGAGCGCTCTTCTTCGTGAGCATTTGAGCATGTGGTTAAAAAATAACCTACAGCACCATCTGCTGTTAAAAACTAAGCTAAGAATCAATTTGCGATGCATTTGAAAAATATTAGAATCGAACCACGAATGGCGAGGCATTGATATATTGTCCCACTTTTTTTCTGCTCATGATTAGGGCGTCTTATGTACATTGTTTGTTTGCTTTTAGTAGATACTTATTTTAAGCAAAATATAAAAATAGTCTAGACTTCATAAGAGGAAAACCCTGAACCCCCATACAGTATCTTTTCTGTCACATGACCTACTGCTCTACATATGTAGGCTATCTAAATGTAAAAAATAATAATTGCTTGCATATCTAATTGGGCTCAACTGATGAGATATTTAAATTTTTTATAGAAACATACTCAGATGCCACTGCTTTGGCTTTGAGGGGCCAATATCCTCATCTTTGATGACTATTTTGACTCTTTAGGTTTTTCTTTTTCTTTTACAAAGCACTCCTGGTGCCCAACTATTCCAAATATATTGTCCGGACCTCTGCTGGGAAGGAAATATAGAGATCGGACCTCTTGGAAGATTAATTGAATACCTTGCCCTGCTATACATGCAGTTCACTGCAGTTTCCAGCTGAAATGAACACTAGTGGCAGTAAATCACCGACAACTTTCATTCCTTTGCATGTAAATGAGGATTACAGGGGGAAATTTTTTGATTTATAAAGACTTATTTTTGCACTATACTATTTTATGACCTCAATACACTGTTTACCATGGTGCATGATTTGTAAACTAATACATTTTGACATTTGCATCACATATGTTTGGCTTTTTTGATGTAGTAACTTGCTCGGTCGCTCAAGCTCGTAATATAATTGGGTGCGAGTCCCGTGAAACATGAGTCACGATAAAAGAGCTCAAAGACTTGTAGCAAATGCATTTTTATCCCGCGTTTGCTTTTGTTAAAGGAGACCTATTATGCCCCTTTTACAAGATGTAATATAAGTCTCTGGTGTCTCCAGAATGTGTCTGTGAAGTTTCAGCTCAAAATACCCCACAGATCATTTTTTATAGCTTGTCAAATTTGCCCCTATTTGGGTGTGAGCAAAAACATGCCGTTTTTGTGTGTGTCCCTTTAAATGCAAATGAGCTGCTGCTCCCGGCACTCTTTCCAGAAGAGGGCGGAGCTTTAACAAAGCTGGAGAATCTCACGCTGCCAAAATGAGGATTGTCAGTAACGGTGTTCAGCTTTACATTGTTCAAACCGGAGTCGACACTGATGGAGACACTCAGGAAGAAGTTACTACTTTTAGAATGAAACTGGACGTTTCTAGTTTATTCAACCCATCCACTAGCATGTGCCGTCATGTTAATCTTTTGTACAAATCCAGCACTGAATTGACCCTCGTTTGTGAAGCAGTCCGGCATAAAATGACGGTATGACAACACCACTCTTCTACAACAACTCTTCCTCTTTTCTAAAGCAGCCCAACAGGGGTTTATGTAAATTTTCAAGAGGAAAAACCCATCAAAAAGATTAAAATTGTCATATTTGAGTAGTGCATCCAATCCTAGAATGAATGACTGCACTCCAGTTCAACTTACTGGGCTTTGAAAACCACTAACCTACATTTAGCTTCGGATCAGAGCTGGGCATGTGAGCCCAAGCTTCTTCGATTTTAGTTTTTCAGTTTTCTGCACTGGACTGAAAACACAAGCTCTCTGCATATCTGAATACTTTTTACGCCCTGTGTAAACTTCACAGCAGTTTCTGGTCTGCATCCAGAAAGCATATTTGTGGTGTGTGATAACATTTAACTAGGAATGCATGTCTCTTAAAACCTCCTTCCAGGACCTTTACCGGTAAGTAAAACTGAATTCGGGTGTATTGGGAAAACTCAACATGGCTCTCAGAGAAAGGACTGATGTTAATGAATCCTTGGCACCCTACAGCTGTTATCCTGGCTGTTTTAAAACAGATGACTCAATGCCTGGGTTATCTTGAGCTAAACAACACTTACTGAGACCAAAACTATGATTAACACAGTGTTGCTTCAAAACACTCATGAAGATGATGAAGTAAATCAGACCAGGATATGTGTCCAGACATTGCTGACAGACAACAAAATAATAGATTCCCAATCTCAGGTGTCAGGTGGTCTGAGGGACGTATAGTGATGGCTTAAAATTCTGTCATTATTTACTCACCCTCATGTCATTTCAAACCTTTATGACTTATTTTCCTTTGTGGAACTCAAACAAACACATTTTGAAAAATGCCTTTTTTGTACATACAGTGTTGTTGTTGGCAGACACTTTTATCCAAAGCAACTTACATTGTGAACATTTAATTAGTTCAAGCATTCACAGGGGAATCAAACCCATAACCTTGGGAGTTGCAAGCACCATGGTCTATACTGTTTGAGCTACATGAATGCATTATATGGACAAAAAGATCTTCAAAATATCTTTTGTTTTCACAGAAGAACGAAAGTCAGGTTTGGATAGATAAGAGGGTGAATATGATGACAGAATTCTCATGTTCTATCTTTTTAAAGGGATAGTTCACCCAAAAATGAAAATTATCACATGTTTTACTCACCCTCAAGCTATTCTAGGTGTATATGACTTTCTTCTTTCAGACGAACACAATCGGAGATATATTTAAAAAAATTCTGGCTCTTCCAAGCTTTATAATGGGAGTGAATGGGGGGCGAGATTTTGAAGCCCCAAAAAAGTGCATCCGTCCATCGTAAAAGTAATCCATACGGTTAATGAAGGCCTTCTGAAGTGAAGCGATGGGTTTTTGTAAAAAAAAAAAAAAAAAACATATCCATATTTAGGCCATTATTAATCCCTGGAGCCATATGGATTACTTTTATGATGAATGGATGCACTTTTTTGGGCTTCAAAATCTCGCCCCCCATTCACTGCCATTATAAAGCTTGGAAGAGCCAGGATATTTTTAAATATATCTCCGATTGTGTTCGTCTGAAAGAAGAAAGTCATTTACACCTAGGATGGCTTAAGGATGAGTAAATCATTGGGTAATTTTTCATTTTTGTGTGAACTATCTCTTTAAGAACTTCTAAAGTCACAAGAGTTCAGTTCCTCTGAGGACGTCTGGTTTGAAGGCTTAGCATTCACACGGACAACTTCTTTGTTTTCTTCCACTTGTTAAACGGCAGGCCATGGGCTGGTAGACTGATTCTGAATCACTACCCAAGGCTGCCACTTCCCAGAAAGCCTTTGGGCCACATGAAAGCAGAAGTGGAAGCAGTGATGCCAGGCTTAAAGGACAATTCTGGGGCATATTTGCGTAATATCTTTATATCTGGCCCTTTTTTTAGCCCCACATTTGCTATTTTGTGCAACCAATATTCCATTGAAATGGTGAGACTTTCCACAATGATTCACATCACATAGGAAAGAGGAATGGAGCATATCTTTGTTTCATTTTAATCTTTTGCCATCAGTCATTAAGTGTTGGCGAATAGTAAAAACGTTTTCGATTCCAAAATATTTCAATGTTAAAGATGTTTTTTACTTGCCTAGTGAGTTCCAAGGACCATATTAATAGATATATTTTTGAAATTCTCATCATCTAAGATTCTAACTCTTGAGGCGAGATGTCAAAACAATACTTTTTGATCAGATAAACATGCAGATTCCTCAAAAACAGATCCAGGAAAGCTCCTTCTCAGAAGCCCAATAATGGTGCACCTGAAGCCAAAAACTCTTGCACAATGCAGCTGTTGTTTGTGATGCTTTGATACTTAAACTTCCTCTCATTTGGTGAAACACATACAGTACAAATGATTTTGCCCTCTATGCACACAAAGGCACGGTGATTAAAAATACTGACTGATGCATGCAAATGAAATTGCTTAAATTTGTCGAATGTTCTTAGAGGGCTGCAGATGTTCATGTGCATGTGATTTTACTAAATGTCAGTTTTTCCAAAGTCTGTAAAGAGAAAAAGGAGGGTGTCGGGGTTGGCTATGTCTTCTGCCATCACATCATGAGAAACACTGGGTGGAAAAGGACCTCGTATTTGCTTGCTCTCAGCTAAACAATTCCAGAGCATGTTGCATGACACATGAAAATCATATCATATAACGTGAACACAGGATTTATCATGCATTTACTGGTTTCAAAAGTGTAAAAGGGTCAATGACGTGACGGGTCCTTTTTTTGTCCAAAGGCCTTAATAATAATAAAAAACAAAGATATGACATCCAAAGTATGTAAGGAAGTACAACTAGATCTCTTTTATTGAATCCAAAAGCTTTTAATTATATTTTGCAACATATAAAGGTATTTTGAAGTCTCTAAAGGTCATTCGGTTTAACCATCCAAAGGCCAATACAGCCATTTCATTAGTGATTAAAATATCTTAAAATGTAATAAATGTATATATTTTTTATTCTGGCATGGTTTTATAACATCATACATCAACATAGTGCAAAATGGCATTACAATTATGTGTAGAAGTCGTTGCTTTGATTTGAGAAAGAATTTCTGGAAAAATGAATTTCATTGATGTCATTCGGAGTAACCAATATAAAGGGACCATTTTGGATCAAATTCAGTATCATGTGACAGGATGTGACATCATTCAGACACCTGCAAAGGACCACATGGTCATGAAGCAAAGTAACTAACTCTCTTTTAACTATTTGAATAATTCATGTTTTCACTTGATCATACACATGTCCCGAAACATCAGGTCATTCGGTGCAACCGCTATAAAACATGGAAAATGTTGTAATATTTTAAAAACTTGTACTAAATATAAAATGTTTGATTGTGCTTTTGATAGCTAGCTAGATATCAGTCTGTTAGCATTGTTTGAAAATATCGTCATTCGGTAAAACCGAAATTTTGGTTAAACCGAATGACTTTTTTGGAGACAAATTTTGTCCTTCTTGTAAAAAATGACAAAAGCAGAGTTACTTGATTATAAAAACCACATAATCTCATTGTTAACACTTAATAAAACTTCAAAATTAACTATATCTCATTATGTTTTTTTACACTTTTAAAAACCTTATTCGTCAATGACCCGTCAAGAAAGATCAATGAGAGATCAATGCTGTGAGCCTCATAAGACTTACAACATCTATGACAGTCAAGACAATCCTAAACTTGCATTTTGCCTTTTAAGTCTCGCATACAAAAAAAGGTGTTTCATGTTAATAATTGTGCGATTAGATTAAACATCCTGTAAAGAATCTTCCCAGACCGACACGTACAAAATCGTGGGAAAGGATGTTGTCTTTCTGGGTCTGTTGAACAATGGTCAAATAGGACAAGAGACAGGAAAAGAGAACCACAGACGGTATCGAAGCTGTGACCGTCTGAAGTGCTTATTCAGCAGACTTCACATGTACCACCCCTTTTGCTCATCATTACACACACACAGGGCACAAAACAACAAGTTGGCACAATACAAAAATAAACCCAATGACTTCTGCAAACTGTCACCGGTAGTGCATTGTTCCGTCTGTCTACACTCCTACAAATAAAAATTCCAAGTGGAGGTTTTTGCAACAACGCCATTGAAGATCCATTTTTCGGTTCCCCAAAGTACATTTGAATCATATAATCATTTTTTGTGGAATGTTTTAGGATTTTAAATGGTTCTTCATGGAACCAACGATACCAATAAAAAAAAAAATTAGTGCACAGTTTTGTCTTCCTGAACTCTAATTGAACCCATCCAAGTGATACCAAACAATGGACATCTGGTGAATATCTATTTTGGTGAAGCGGAATGTGAGAAATTTGGGGAAAATACAGAGGATGTGAGTGGAAATGTACTGGCCTACTTTATCCAGGCAGTATCTCTCAATGTGGAAAACATCAGGCCAACAGAGACCGCAAAAGCATCCCTAACATTTGCACTTCATGTAGATCAAGGTACCTTTATATGTGTTTGACGGGGTTATGTTGGATAGCAGACAGTTTAGCAGCTGTAAGACCAAAGAGATTAAAGATATCATTTATTTCCTTCAAGTTTGAGAGAGAGAGAGAAGGGAGAAAGAGAGAGATAACAAAGTTTGGTTCTTTGTTTCAAAACAATGAGCAAAAACGATTGAATTATAACCCTTACTTACTTGTCAAGGACAAAATACAAGTCGAAGGCGCCCTGACATGATCTCTCCTCCTCCACATCTTCTTCGGCTCCCGCAGATGGAAGCGTGAACAACAAAAGTCCAAAGAAAAGTACGCAGAAACACATTTTTACGACTGAACGTGCCATCGTTTCTTAATGCAAAAACATCAATCCTCAGTAAAGCAAACGGGCATTCACATTATCTCTAATATCGAGCCTGGAAAAGAGCCTCTGCTGAGATCCTGAGGGAAGGATGCACACAAAGAAGAGGAGTTTTAGCGGATGTTGACGCAGTCCTTACTCACATCGGTCTGAAAACTCTCAAAACTTGAGATAAGATGAAAACACACTATTCCCCAATGTGTTCTGCACAGGAAGACGATGTCCAGGGAAAACACCACACACACACACACACACAAAAATCCAAATGTGTGTTTAGTGTTCTTTATATAAAACTCGGGGTGGTTTGTCGTTTTGGGGGAATTTTGAAGAACTTTTGAAATCCACTTGCAAAAAGGCCAGATGTAGTTTTTCCCCAAGCGCTTGATTTGGCTATTTAATGTGCAAAGCAAAGACGGAGTCGTTTGAGAAAAGGGTCCAGTCTCGGAGTTGGCAGGAGAGAAGCTGGTGTCAAATTTCGACCCTTGTAGAAAAAAATGGGTCAGTTTCTTCTCCTGCTCCTTGAAGGTTTCCTCCCTTCCTTTGGATATGCAAAATATATGTGTTTTTGCGCTGTTATTGCTCTTTTAGTTTTTTTGCGCCATCATAATAAAATTAAAACTAGAATTGAATATTTTTACTTTTATGCATTCTACAGAATGTTTACCATGTATACTTTATTTTTTAATCATGACAACCCAGGTGAAAAAAAAAGTACATTTCTATAATGTACTAATCGTGCACTAATTTTGTACTTAATATACTAAAAATTCTTCTTTAGTACTTCTTAAGATCATCTAAGTGTGCTCAACTGTGCTATATTGAGACAGCATGAAATATGAACTAAAATGTGCTTTTAATATACTATCTCTGTATTTAAAAAATATATTTAGCTACCAATTGTAGTACACTATGGGTTCAAATGTACTATAAGTAGTATCTAAATACATTTTTTAAATAGAGATAGTATATTAAAAGCACATTTTAGTTCATATTTCATGCTGTCTCAAAATAGCACAGTTGAGCACACTAAGAAGTACTAAAGAAGAATTTTTAGTATATTAAGTACAAAATTAGTTGAAACGGCATTTATCATAGTATGATTTTGTAGAATTGTAATCAGGCGCTGAAGAGAGGTCTATTAAAAGCAATTTGAACCAATGGGATTGCTTGGGAGTTACGCATCTTAGAATAGGTCATGCTGGTTTAAATTTTACATTACATAGAATAGGAAAACACCCCACTGGTCTTTGCAATCACTGCAACACACAAGAGACAGCAAAACACATTTTAGTGGATTGTAAAAGATATGAAGAAGAAAGAAGGGAATTAGAAATACAAGTTGGAAAGCAAAATATGACATTAGAAAATCTTCTAGGGAAAACAATGTCTTCTAATGCATTATTTGAAAAATACTGGGTTTAGCGAAAGAATTTCAAATTAATATTTAGTTATTGTGTTTTTGTTTTTTAAGTCCTTCCTTTTTGTCAAGTTGCTGCCCACACTCCAGTCCAGTAGGTGGCGGTAAATGCACCTTAAGTTGGTTTGCCATCCGCCAATAAAATCAAAAGAAGAAGAAGAAGAAGAAGAAGGGATTGCTTGAGGTCCTAAAAGGGAGGGGGGTACCCAATTTGTCAGTACACTGTGGGACTCCACTTTATTTTCCAGGTAAGAGTGGGTGCGGCTTCCGGTGTCATTCGCTTCCAGTTATTTTTAGCTGTACAAAGCACCTGCTTGATATTGTAAACTGATATTTCTTACCATATTATTTTAATGTAGGCCTACTTTCTTAATTATAAACATCTTGGTTTGTAGCGCAAACAGTTTTACAGTTTACTGCGCTTATTTGATATTCTTCTTGTTATTTAACAGCGAATAAATCGGAAGTCTCACACAATCGCAGAAAACGCCTTACTTCCGGATACCAGAATGATCTAGGAAGGCCTACTATTTCCAGGTGTTGGGTCAAGATTAATGAATTAACAAATTATTGTTTCTATTTTATTTATTTTCCCCTTTCCTTACGTTTACAATTTCAGTGAGGCCCTTTCAGCAGTTTACATCGTTACACCAGTAGGTGGCGTTAAGTGTGAGTGCCATTTTGTCCTGAAACAGAACGTATTTCATTCCTATGGAGGGTGAAAACGCTCGCTCTTCTCCTAGTGCTCCGCGCCAGTTTTTAACCCGTGGGAGGGGTTCTAGCAGACCAATCACAGGGCTTGTGGTCCACGTAGAATTGACGCGTTGTTACATTTTTGAAGAGGTGCACGTCAGGCTACGTCGTAGGCTACGCTTGGTCCAAACAGCCTACGGCGTACACTCGACGCAGAAGTATAAATCAGCCTTAACCTTATCGCTAAACATAACTCCACCCATTGGGTCCACATTGAGCACCACATGGAGCCAAATGACTCCCAGCTCCTCCTCTTTGGATGTAATCTACCTCTGTAGATCCAATATAGGTGGAGCTTAACCTAATTAGGTTTAGGGATAGGTAAGGTTAGGACCTTCAAGCAGCATCAAATACGTTCAGAGAGGGGGAACTGGATGTCAAGCTCCACCCATTGGCTTTGCAGTGAACAGCTTCTTGGGCAGTGTTTCCTGCAGAATTGGGCTACTTTGAAATTGTTGCTGCGGGTTAAGTTGATTTCCACCCACGTACGTATGATTTTGGTTCACCAACACCCCTAAAACACCCCCCAGACGTGTATTCAGTGGCGAATTCAGCCTCCCAACGGAGAAAATCGCATTGGGCTATTTGTGGGCTACTTTTGACTGGCCGTTTTGCTACTTTTCTATAGACCTGGCAAGTGAGTCATTGAATCAACCAATTTTTTAAAAATGCTCATGACTTTAAAAAAGCTTTTGGTAAATCCAAAATCCCCAAATCCACTTTTGTCAATTTAGAAAAACAACAAAAACAAATTAAGAGTTTCAACAACATCTGTATGTTACCTTATCCGCCTCTCTTTATTGTGAACGATATTGGCTCACATGTTGAACTAATGTATTTCTAATATAGTGTGTGTCATATCCTCTACATGAGGAAGAAGTGAACGCAAATGAGTGAACGAATTCAGACAACTTGGATATATCTAAATATCGTGCTTCGCAGAGGGCTGTGGATGTCTTGCATAAACATATTCATCATTTAGGTTTGTATCAAATCATTTTACGAGACCGCAACAGTGCATTATGGTTATCTATAGCCAATGAGGGTCGTGCATTTCTTATTGTGGTGTATTATAGAATCGAATTAGTGCAGTTTTCAGGCACCATTACAAAATGTCTGACACCCGAAATAGAGGATAGAGCGATTTCAGTGTACTGAGTCTTTAGTTGTGTTCGACCTATTGGTGTATGACATCAAAGTACCGCGGTATTTTCATGTCATACACCGATCGGTCTGCTTCAAGTCAAACACACCTCAGTGAAAGGGGCATATTTCCTCATAAGATCAATCAATGAAAGCCCGTCCTCAAATGCCATTTGCTTGTGCTGCAGTCAGTCTTTGAAAGCTTTTTGTGTGACTAACCAGCCAAAACCAGCATGACTGTTGCCAAAACATACCTGATAATGAGCAATAAGTTAACACAAAACTTTATACAGCAATCAATTTTTATTGTTGGGCCATTAGACCTATAACTTTAACATGTGTCCTTACACTATAGTGTATTGAAGGTGATTTATTCCTGTTGAAGTCCTGTTGACAACAGTGCTAAACAATTGTAATTTTAGCATGGCAGTGGATGTATTTGACAGCATGCTGGATGAAGAAGATATGCTGCCATCTTCTGGTTCTTGTTGCTAATTTCTAAAAGAAAAGGCACAGTAAATGCATGTATATATCATATCGTTTTTTAATGACAGTCAATACAGCAAAAAGTGTATTGTGGTGGACTTACCAAATATGAACATTGTTTTTGCTTATATTCTGTGTGGTTAAGTGTGTTTGTGTTATAACTGTGATTTTAAAAATTACACTCTAAAACATTCTGGGTTAAAAACAACCCAAGTTGGGTTGAAAATGGACAAAATTGAGTTAAATAAAACTAGGTTGGGCAAACATTTAACCAAACCGCTGGGTAGTTTTATTTAACTCAAATATTGTTTAAAAATTACTATACTGTTTGCATAAAAAGATTTTAAACAACAGTTGAATTAAATTAAAACTGCCCAGCAATTTGAGCAAACATGTAACCCAACTGCAGGGTCAAAACAACCCAATTGCTGCACTCTAAAAAATGCTGGGTTAAAAATGGACAAACCCAGCGATTGGGTTGTTTTAACCCAGCGGCTGGGTTAAATGTTTGCCCAACCTGCTGGGTAGTTTTATTTAACCCAAATATTGTTTAAAAATTACTGTATTTCTTGCTTAAAATGAACCCAAAATATGTTGGAAATTAACATTTATTAATATGTTTAATAAACAAACATTTATTAATACTTTTTTTGAATAATATTTAAACAATAAACATTTATTAAATTGCTTATTAATAAATGCTCATCTTTTTGATTATTATTGTTGCCTCTAGTAATTATGAGTCTGATTTTTAATTTCCAACCTATTTTGGGTTCATTTTAAGCCAGACATATAGTAATTTGTAAACAATTGTTGGGTTAAATAAAACTACCCAGCAGGTTGGGCAAACATTTAACCCAACTGCTGGGTCAAAACAACCCAATCGCTGGGTTTGTCCATTTTCAACCCAACTTGGGTTGTTTTTAACCCAGCATTTTTTAGAGTGTGGGTTTGTCCATTTTTAACCCAGCATTTTTTTAGAGTGTAGTTGAGATTGCTTGTAGTTATTTTAAGTATAGGTAAATAATCTTTCATACACGTTTGTCTGGAATCGATTTATGTTTGTTTAACTAATTTTAGCTCAGAAATTTTCCATTTAAAACACATTACAATTATAACAGTTTCCATGTGGTATTTATTAAGTTTTATCATTTAGTTTCAATCGCGATTTCCCCCAAATATATAGTAAGAGATTCAAGTTGCATTCGAAACAAGATAATTTTCAGTTTAATATGCATGAGTAGATGTTTACAATACAAGCATATACAAGCTTAAACACATTTTAAATAATGTGTACAAAGTAAACTAGTTCACAAAGTACCCTTCAAGTTCAGAACAGGCCTAATCTGAATATCACTTTGAGAATATTGAGAACATTCTCCTCCACAACGTTTGTTTTAGAGATTGCAAGCTTCAGATTGGATGGGTTAGAAATAATACAGAGAAAAAGAAAAATAATAGAAAAAGATTTGAACTAGCACCAGAAGGCTTAAAAGTGTACTTTCTAAACATTAATGATTTATACAGATCTACAAAGAAATATGCCATCCTTCTCAATAACTAATTTGCTATATCATTTGGCTTCCATATCAGGCCCAGATGAACAACTTATTTTTGGCCGGAAAAATGCTTATTGAGGATGCCCTTTGCCGTGTCGAGGGCGGCATCAGCAGGCACGGGAATGTGCGGGGCAATCCCAGCACCCTCCCAGGAAGGACCCTGAGCAGCGTCTGATTGGCTGATTGGAATAGACAGGAAGACATCGCTTTCGCCCACACGGAAGGTCTCTGGAGGGTGACAACCTCCACGGGTCGCCTCACCGATAATCATTGCACGTCCCAGCCTTTTCATGATAAAAACAAACTCCTCAGCAGCACCAGCCGTCACACCACTGGTGAGGATTATCAAACTCTTCTTGCTGCCGTATCTCTTGCCTAGATAGAGTAGAATTGCGCACTTAATTATATACAACAAATTATCTAAACAAATGCAGGACACTGCATTTTTTTTTATGTTAAGATCAATACTTATACTTTAGTACCTGTAAGTTGCGTAAGGGTCAGAAGATCTCTTGTGGTATTGGAGGGTCTGTCATAAATGTGGTCCAGCGCAATCTGCTTGTCACCATCAAAGAAGTATGAGCAGAAGCCAGCAATAGAAGAGGTAGGCCCACCAACATTGTTCCTTGAAAGAATCGTAATATCAAAATATGGTCAATGGTGGATTAAAAATTGGAATTTGTACATTATTGAATTTCATTCAGAACTGGCTAAATATTTAGCTGGATTTATAGAGCCAGATTTACTGCGTGCAAACCCTCTTTTGGCGTTAAAAACTACTGTCAGGATTTACTAAAGACATGCAGTGAAAATTAGCGCTGAAAAGGCATGGACAGGGTTATTTTTGCATCTGGCCTTATTGCATATGCATTTATAAGAGTTTCCTTTTCAGATGCAAAATAAATGGGAGGAGAGTATTTAAACGAATCATGCAAGGTGATTTACTAAGGTTTGCGCTAGTCAATTTACTGGTATTTGCGGCATTATTTACTGCCAAAAAAGGCATGTCTTAAACCAGATGCTACACTCTAAAAATGCTGGGTTAAAAACAACCCAAGCTGGGTTAAAATGGATTAAAATGTTTGCCCAACCTGCTGGGCAGTTTTATTTATCTCAACTATTGTTTAAAAAATTACTGTATTCTTGCTTAAAATGAACTCACAGTATGTTGGAAATTAACATAATAATTAAACAATAAACATTTATTAAATTGCTTATTAATAAATGTTCACCTTTATTATTGTTGCCTCTAGTAATTATGTGTCTGATTTTTAATTTCCAACCTATTTTGGGTTCATTTTAAGCCAGACATATAGTAATTTTCAAACAATACTTGGGTTAAATAAAACTGCCCAGCACGTTGGGCAAACATTTAACCCATTCGCTGGGTTTGTCAAATTTCAACCCAACTTGGGTTGTTTTTAACCCAGCATTATTAAAGTGTAATTTGCGCTGTTCTTGGTAGATTGCGTTGGTCATTATGGAAATGATCCAGCTGCGTCTGTGTTCTTTAATTTGCGCATCGTCAGTAAAATTTCCACTCCCATCAGTGCTTTTTTGGAATTGCGCTTTCACGCTAATTTACCCTGTTTAGTAATCTGGCCCTTAGTGTGAGAAAACAAATATACAATACAATAATCACCTCAGATCAATGATCAGCGCGTCAGTGTCAACCACTTTGTTCCAGACATGCTCCACAATGATCTGAGCAATGGCAGCAACATGTTCAAAATCCCCAAACATGTCGAAGCGAAGGTAACCAATGTTGTTTTCAAATACGTCAGTGTGGAATGAAACCTTGATGAGCTCAATGAACATCTCGGGTGTGGGATTCTGGAAATTAAAGGAAAATTGTCATTCATAATCTCTGAATTATGTCTAAAAAATGTTCTAAGAATGCAGAAAGTAGTGCTTATACAATGATAAAGACTCACCATTGGAGGAAGTGCAGGAATATTGCTGGTGGTCTTCAAGCATTTGTCCCCTGACAGTTTTAGGAGGTCAGCAGAGAGCTTTACTTCCAGTTCTTCTTTTGTGGAGATCATGCTGTATTCCTCACTAGATGCAAGCTTCTCAGCGACAGCCTCCCCGAGACTTGGAAATGCATAGTTGTCTGCAACCAGCGTGGCTGCCGCCTGAACCATCCCTGGGATTTCAACACGAAGTTTAATGATTGCAATCGCAGCTTCAAGGGCATCTTCCGCAGCAACTTCGACATCTGGTGCCACTCCATTGATTTCCCAGCTCTTGCCAGTGATGGGGTTAATAGACTTGGCAACTGGCACAGACACATAGAAGTCGGTGTCACCCACTTTGATTTTGTTCATTCTTACAGTTCCCCCAGCTGTGTTTTCCCCAACAATGGTGGCCCTTTTAAGGTGTTTAAGGCAATAAGCAACATCTTCTGCAACCCCAAGCGTATCCTTGCTTGTCAGAATGATCAAGGGTTTGGTGGTTCCGTATCTCTTTCCCAACAGGGTCGGCATGGACCACAGCTCTATGGTGAGGTCGGAGGTGCGATCGTACACCGAATCAATGTGGATTAATGGCTCAGGATCGGTGTAGTAAGACACGATATATGGAATTCCGGATAGCTCACCACTGACAGCATTGCGGAAGTCAAGAATCATGGCGGATGTTGGGAGGATTTTGTCCCAGACGTGCGCCAACAAAAGAGGCCCAACTTTCTGAGCTATCTCCTCACCAATGATGTGCTGAATCTTCAGGTAGCCAATGTCGCCATCCAGGATCTCAACTTTGACGGTGGATTTGATCATTACGGCCAGCTGCTCCAGAGGGATGTCAGGCATGGCCGGCGGCGCTGCAGGAACGAAACCTGGCTCGTATGTGACTTTCAATCTGGAATCACTTACTGTTTTTTTAACCCCATCAGTCAGAACACTGGCAAGGATGGCAGGATCTGAAATGCCGAGGATCTCCGTGTTACTACTCGCCGCATCAATTGCCTCTTCCAAGCCGGCGAGCTTTTCTGGTGAGCAGTAGTTGTCCATGAGTATTTTTGCCATATCCACAATAAGTGTGGGAGAGAAAGCACAGTGAGCCACATTACTGAAGATCAGCGCTAGTAGAACTACAGTTTGAGCCATTTTGGCCAGTTTCGGATTCCTGCTAATACGGCGCAACCGAACTCTCCTTCTGCAGAGAGGTTTGTCGACTGAGTCTGCTTCGGCCGTCAGGTTTCTGGTAACACATGCATAAGAAGCTTTTCTTCACAATAAAACCTTAATCTCATTAGCCAAAGTTCTTCAGTTAGAAAATAACAAGCTAAAATGTCTGTTACATACACTCTTAAGGGTTAGGGTCAGTTCTAAAATGGTTCTACACAGTACCAAATTAGGGTTCTTCGGCTTGTAACAATAGCAGAACTCTTTTTATAAGGTTCCATAAAGAACCAACTTTGAAAGTGCTATATAGGACCTTAATGGTGTTATAATTAACCTTTTTAATAATAGTTTATTTTCACTAATATTAGTATATTAGTATCTTCGTATTATTATTATTATTAGTAGTAGTATTAATATTATTTTATTAATATTGTTGTTTATTGTCACTTCCAATTGTTTATGTAAAAACAATTAGTTCATTGACGAATAAGGTTTTAAAAGTGTAGATATAATTAATTTTAAAGTTTTATTAAGTGTTAACAATGATATTATGTGTTTTTTTATAATCAATTAACACTGCTTTTGTAATTTTTTTTTTTACAAAATTTGTCACAAAAAAAGTCATTCGGTTTAACCAAAATTTCGGTTTTACCAAATGACACTTTTGGTTATACCGAATGACGATATTTTTAAACAGTGCTAACATGCTGATATCTAGCTAGCTTTGCAGGTGTCTGAATGATGTCACATCCCTGTCACATGCTATTGACTATTGGTTACTCCAAATGACATCAATGAAATTCATTTTTCCGCACATTCTTTCTCATAACAAAGCAACACATAATTTTAATACCATTTGTTGATATATGATGTTATAAAATCATGCCAGAATAAAAAAAAAAATACATTTATTACATTTTAAGATATTTTAAATGGCTGTATTGGCCTTTGAATGGTTAAACCGAATGACCTTTTGACACTTCAAAATCTTTAAAATCTTTTTAAATGTAGCAAAATATAATTAAAACCTTTTGGATTCAATAAAAGAGATCTAGTATGTACTACCTTAAGATACTTTGGATGTCATATCTTTGTTTTTATTATTATTATTAAGGCCTTTGGACAAAAAAATGACCTGGCTGTCACGTCATTGACCCAATTATGTTTATGAAGGCCAAAATTAGTAAAAATGGATAGTGTGAGAGACCTTTACAATTTTAAAAGGAAAAATTGATAGAATGGGATAGCTTTAATGTTTTTTTGTGACTAAGTATGTCATAATAATTAATAATTAAAAGAAAATCAAACAGTATGAATCATAAATTCAATATCTCTATTATTTAATTTGTGGAAAAGAGAAGATGAGTAGCTGGCCCCACTTAAATGTTTTGTTAAGCTAAAAAGAGTAAAAGACATGACTGGTAGGAAATCAGTTACAATTTTTAAAGTTAAAATTTATAGACATTTTAAGAAATCATTTACCTGTTGAGAGTGGCTGAGCTCCAGAAAATCAGTTATGAGGTGGCTTTGTTTGACAGTTACAGATTTGAAAAACAAAAAGGCGGGAATAATGAACCGTAAACTCTAACGCAAACCACCATTTCAGCAAAGGATTCTTCAGAACAATACGGTTCTAAATAGAACTGTAACGCGTTACACCATGTCCTAGCCTGACGCGACGCAACGCCACGACACGCGATAAAAGGTAGGCCTTTTCCATGTCGACGTTTTTTGTCTTTATAGCCGCGACGGAGACTCTATTTTAGAAACAGTTTCTATTTTTCTGCGCCGTCGCGGCTGGAAAAACAACACAAAATATACTAATAATAATCTCAGGTACTGTTTATGTGCTTTATTTAATGTTAAAAACGTCTAATGTGAGTTTGAATATCATTTTGTGTGTCTTTTATACCCGTGCTGAAAGCAACAATGGACAATTCACCTCAGTTCTTAAAAATAAATAAAAGGAAACAAGAACGTTCAAACTTGTCAACTCATTGTTAACAGACAAGTGTATTATATGACAAAGATTATTTCAGTAACTCAATATGTGTTTTTAATAATGTTACAATGGTGTAATATTCATGAATTTGATTATGTACTTAATCCATTTCGTTGCGAGTGCCGAGAGAGCCCGCCCACGCGCTCTTCTGATTGGCTGTGGTGTTTGATTGACTTTATCGCGTCTCATATTCGCTGGAATCATCGCGTCTGGTTAGGACACGATGTAAAGAACCTTTAAAGAACCATTTTTTTTTTATAATGTAAATGTTACAAATGAAGCACTTATAGTAAAATTACTGGGTAGCCTACTATTTATATTTGCCTTTGTATTAGTGTTTCTTAACATAGTGAGGAAGTGAAATTCATGTGAATCAAATAACCTTTCGTTGTAACTTCAGCAGAAAAAGGTATGCAAAGGAAACGTACTGATTCCTTCTGTTTTATTTTATTCTATCAGCATGTTTATTTTCACATTAGTATGAGTATACAAAAGCACATAATTTCGGAGACTCAATGGTGAAAATTATTGCTAAACAATTTCAGAAATATGTTACACATAAGCTTTTAAAAAGGTACATGAATTTCTATTCCATACACAACTAAAATATACTTAAAATACCTTTTGACTACGGGTGTTTGACTGTAAAAAAAAAAGAATAATGAAGCCCCTAGTTCTATTTCCCTACATTTTTCTTTTGGTGCTTCGTGCCAATTATTTTCTGGGCAACATTAAGTGCATCATTTACTTGAGCTGCTATATGCGGTTCAACCCCTGACACACTCCATGCTTTTCCAGTAACTGCACTCAAAACCGCCTGGTTGGGAATGGAAGCATAAAGGATGCTATTCCCGATTTGGTATGTTCCACTTGAGAGGGCGCCTCCGATAGTTTGCTCTCCAACTACAGTGGCCCTTTTCAGGTCTTTCATTGTTCTAGCGAATGCCTCAGCGGCTGATCCAGTTATGTGACTCGTCAGGATATAAATGTCTTTCTGAGAGCCGTACCTCTGCCCTAGCACTTCCGGAAGGGTCATAACCTTCGTCGCAGTTGTTGTGGAGCGATCAAAAACAGTGTAAAGGTGTTTCAAGGGTTTTGCATCAAAAAAATAGCTGCAAATGAGTGGAATAGCTGTGGAATAGCCACCCGTGTTGTATCTCAGATCAATTACGAGCACGTCTGTGTTCATTAACTTGCTCCATACAGCTTTGATGAGCTGGGGACCAATTGCTCGCACAACCTTTATATCTTCCATCATGTCGAATCTCAAATAGCCAATATTTCCAGACATTACCTCGACTTTGAATAGGGCATCAATGATGAACCCTACCTCTTCAGGGGAAGGNATTCGCTGGAATCATCGCGTCTGGTTAGGACACGATGTAAAGAACCTTTAAAGAACCATTTTTTTTTATAATGTAAATGTTACAAATGAAGCACTTATAGTTAAATTACTGGGTAGCCTACTATTTATATTTGCCTTTGTATTAGTGTTTCTTAACATGAAACATTCTTATTCATGTGAATCAAATAACCTTTTGTTGTAACTTCAGCAGAAAAAGGTATGCAAAAGAAACGTACTGATTCCTTCTGTTTTATTTTATTCTATCAGCATGTTTATTTTCACATTAGTATGAGTATACAAAAGCACATCATTTTGGAGACTCAATGGTGAAAATTATTGCTAAACAATTTCAGAAATATGTTACACATAAGCTTTAAAAAAGGTACATGAATTTCTATTCCATACACAACTAAAATATACTTAAAATACCTTTTGACTACGGGTGTTTGACTGTAAAAAAAAGAATAATGAAGCCCCTAGTTCTATTTCCCTAAATTTTTCTTTTGGTGCTTCGTGCCAATTATTTTCTGGGCAACATTAAGTGCATCATTTACTTGAGCTGCTATATGCGGTTCAACCCCTGACACACTCCATGCTTTTCCAGTAACTGCACTCAAAACCGCCTGGTTGGGAATGGAAGCATAAAGGATGCTATTCCCGATTTGGTATGTTCCACTTGAGAGGGCGCCTCCGATAGTTTGCTCTCCAACTACAGTGGCCCTTTTCAGGTCTTTCATTGTTCTAGCGAATGCCTCAGCGGCTGATCCAGTTATGTGACTCGTCAGGATATAAATGTCTTTCTGAGAGCCGTACCTCTGCCCTAGCACTTCCGGAAGGGTCATAACCTTCGTCGCAGTTGTTGTGGAGCGATCAAAAACAGTGTAAAGGTGTTTCAAGGGTTTTGCATCAAAAAAATAGCTGCAAATGAGTGGAATAGCTGTGGAATAGCCACCCGTGTTGTATCTCAGATCAATTACGAGCACGTCTGTGTTCATTAACTTGCTCCATACAGCTTTGATGAGCTGGGGACCAATTGCTCGCACAACCTTTATATCTTCCATCATGTCGAATCTCAAATAGCCAATATTTCCAGACATTACCTCGACTTTGAATAGGGCATCAATGATGAACCCTACCTCTTCAGGGGAAGGGATTTTGGGAATGTCATGAAGGGACTCTGGTTCAGTTTCGCAGTAGAAAATGTGCAGTCTGTGGTCGCCCGAGGTCTCTTGGAGATCCGCAGTGAGTTGAGATGCAAGAGATTCATAGTCAACAACTGACCGGTAGAGTCCCTCGGTTAGTTTGGACTGTAACTGTCTACTCACTTTATCTGCAACCTCAGGTATACTATAATGTTTTTCCAAGAGATCTCCAACTTCTTGCACCAAAGCCTGAATGTCCTTGTGAAATGCAATGATTTCATGAGCTCGCTCAACTGCGTCTTCAGCAAGCACGATGGCATCAGGAACTACACCACCTCCAAGCCAACATTCCCCATGTATATCAATGAAATTCATGACGGGGACATTAATGGCAAGGCTTGTCTCTTCAACTTGAAAAGTCTTGGAGTGAAGGAGAGTTCCAGAGGTGATTTCCCCTATAACAGTGCCTCGTTGCAGGGACTGCATCAGGTAGGCAAACTCTTCTCCAGCTTCTGCTGTGTAATAGCTTGTCAAAACATAAATACCCTTTCTGGAACCATAGGAAGGTCCACTGATGTTACGGAGGGTGTGAAAATCAGCAGTCACGTTCCGGACGCTGTCGTAGATTGAAAAGAGGTGAGTGTTTGAGGAGGTGTCGAACATGTAGGAAAGCAGAATCGGCAAGGCCTCGGTGGATCCACCGGTATTATAGCGCAGATCGATGATCAGGTTCTCTGTGTCTTTGACTGGTTGCCAGACATTCTCCTTGATTCGTTCCTCTAGTCCCATCAAAGCGGTGGGTGTGGGGAATCTGTCAAAACGCAGATATCCATTGTTTCCTGAGAGAATTTCCAACTTGAATAATGGATCATTAAGATCATCAAAAGATGGTGTTGTATCGAGACCATTGTCAGACAATCCAAGCATCGTCTTGATATATAAACGAGGGTCTTCAAAGACCGACTGCAGTTCGTAATTAAGTTTTGCTGCCAAGTCCTCCTCGGAAACCACTGTGAAAAAGTCTGTTTTAGCGAGCTGATTCAGCAAAGCTGGGATTTTATCTTTAAATGAATAAAATCGTTTGATAATGTCCGACACTCTTTTAACTACTTTCGGTATTGCTTTTCTGATGCCAATGAGGGACTTGGCTTTGCCGATTGCTTCCTTTGGGTTGACCGTGACGGATGGCGACACTCCGCTCACTTCCCAGCTCTGTCCTGTTACAGGGTTCACAGATCTGGCAACAGGGACCGTGATATAAAACCCAGAGTCCCCGACACTTAACTTTTCAACCTTAACCGACCCTCCGGCCGACCTTTCTCCAACAATAATGGCTCTTTTTAGATGTTTTAAGATGTAGGCGAGCGCTTCAGCCGCGCCCATGGTGCGCTTGCTGATTAAAACAATCAACTCTTTTCTTTTCCCATATCGTTCTCCCAGAAGTGTCGGCATTGTCCATAGCTCCTTTGTAGAGTTGGTTGGTCGCTCATAGATTGTGTCAATGTGCAAAAGTGGTTCAGAGTCGGAAAAATAGGAAACAATGTATGGCAGGCCGGAGAGCTCTCCCGCTGTGCTGAAGCGGAGATCAAAGATCATCGCTGACGTATGCGCAACCTTCTTCCAGATGTTGTCGTGAAGGAGGCGTCCCAGTTTTGACACAGTCTCCTGACCTATAATGCGGTCAATCCTCAGGTAACCAACATTGTTATCCATTACCTCCAGTTTAACCGTATTCCTGATTATCCGTATCAGCTGTTCAGTAGGCAGCGACTGAAGTGCAGGTGGCGTGATCGGAATATAATTAGGCTCGTAAGACACAGTCAGTCTGGGGTCATTGAGTGCGCCTTGAACGCCGGCAGTCAGCACAGCTGCCAGTGTTTTCCGATCAGAGATGTGTAGGATCTCTCCACTGCTTATAGCCTGTTGGATTGCCTCCTGCATACCAACTAGATTCTCTGGGAAGCAGTAGTTGTCAAGCATAATTTTAGCCATTTCCAAGACAAGCGCAGGCTGAAATGACACGTCGACGAGCGGAACCCGACAAGCGACTACGATCAGGGCGAAAACTCTTACAGTCCCTGCCATCTTTTGCAGATGGTTTGTTGAATTTTGTCAAAGCCAGAGGTTTTGTCCATTCATTTGGTGAAGAGGTCTTTTAGTAGATAGAACAGGTTTTTGACAACAACAACCACATAAGAGGCTTTTGCTCTGAATAAACCTTTAATCGCATTATCTGCAGTGCATCAGCAAGACATTGACAGATAAAAATCAATAATTGAAAAATGTTGGAGAGGGTATAAAATCTCTCTAAATACACAGCTTCGTCATGACTTAAAGGGACAGTTCAACAAAAAAATATAATTTACTACATCTGTGGAAAGCACATTTGACATTTTGAACATTTTTATTTTATTTATTTATTTTTTTGAAACAGAAAGTTCTTCAAAATATCTGTTGTTTCACAAGAAAGATAGTCGTTTGATAGGTTTGGAATGACGTGAGGGTGAGTAAATGATGACAGAAGTTTCATTTTTGGTACTTACAAGATGTTAAGTAAATCAACGTTTTAAACATTAGAATATGAAAAATAGTTGACTGAAAATACTGAGTAAATGAGTGGATTATAGTCCTCTCAGCCCCATGAGTTAAATAAGGTCAAGCTTTCAAAGGTGATGTCTGGGTCAGGCTAATGACATAATTACTCTGGTAAACAAGTGACCGTTAAATGAACATTGGTATGCATTGGTATATGCTGGAGACTTTTTAGGTTATTCTCAGCGCCACAAACCATAACATATATTTCTTACAAGGCGATGTAGTACAGTAGCAGTATAGGGCTTTGATTGCATAATCATCAGTGCATTACTCTTTTTCTGAAAGAGGATCATTTATTAACTCTGTGGCAAAAACTGTGCGTTATTCACATGCCGAATAGTTATTGTTTTTTTTAAATCTTCTTATAGATTTCCCCCCATCATTTGTCTAAATATCAGAGCATTAGTGTGAATTTAGAGGCCCTTGCCTTTTTTACAGGATGAATTTATGTAACCCCACATCCACTCAACACTAATTGGTGCTGCACTGTTAATCTTGCTTTATCTTTTAATGCTCAGAGTCTTATGCAATTCTATCTGATGATTCCATGTGGCCAATCAGAGATTGGGAATCTCATTTTAAGATGACTGGAGTTTTGTCCAAATGTTTCTGAGCTGGAGATAGAAACTGTCCCTGAATGTCCATGAAAAGTACAGCTAAGCCATGATTGTTTTTGTTTTAAGTAAATTAAATAATTCCACTAAACGTCTTCCTCACTATGTTTGAAATTTACCAGAACCATGCACATATGAAGTTTGTGCCTTAATAAATCCATTAATAGATTTTCTTTATTGTTTTTGAGGATCATGCAACTGATCTATTGAATGTTACAGGCATTTTAAGCTATTACAAAACAATGTACAAGTTCTAATCAATAGCATCTGAAACCTTTGAAATGCGTACCTGACTGAAAAGCTCCACCAGCAGAGAGCCCAAACTGAAATTACTTCGATGCATGATTTCTTGCAATCAAATAATTTTTGGACTTTATTGATAAAATGTAAATAAAATAATCATTGTAAAATATATATATGCTGGACATAAACAATGGATTATATACAAATCTTTTTGTGGGGGGGAGAAACACATTAAAATTAATAAAATAATTAATAATTAGAGAGCCAGTGACAAATTGGGTCCCCCCTGAAATCGGTTCTCCTTTAAGACCCCACGTGATCCCATTGGTTCAAATTGCTTTTAATAGGTACTCTCTTTAACGCCTGTTTACAAATGCTGTTTCAACTACGTTATAATGACATTTATGTCTGTATTATTTAATGTACAAGCATAGCATACAGATAACCGATTATCCTGATAGCTTAGATTATACACGCATTTGCATGTATTTACAATCATCTTTAATGTAATTATGTGTTAAATTAAGTGTTAAATGTCCAAATATTTCAGTTATAAATAAATCAAATGAATGATGTTTTATTATTCACTTAATAGGCTATTATAATTATTATTCATCAGTTAACAGTTAATAGAGTGTAGGAAATTACGTTCAGTTGGTTTTATTATGCACTCATTTGTTTTCTTACACATTATATTGTAAGCTATATGGGTATATAAAATTAATATAATTCATAAATACTTAATTCATATTATACTTAGGATAATCATTAGCTGACAGTTTGGGGAGACCCGATTTCGAGGGAGGACCCGATTTGTCATGACACATGTAAGCACAAAGAGTACAGGAAGAAAGAATACAATTTTAAGTTATATCCATGAGTGTCAATAGGGGCTCAAGCACTGAATGTTTTGATCTGGAACACTAGTGGGAGGTATTGCGTAAATTTCGGTTGTTGTTCTCTACAAATTATACAAGCATTTTTATCGGGAATCTTGAAATGGGACCACAGGGGCATTGGCCCGATCGCTGAATTCTCATTACACCCCATGCATATATATATATACAGCTATGGAAAAAAAATTAAGAGACCACTTAACATTGATTTCTGAACTTGGAGTGGTCTCTTAATTTTTTCCATAGCTGTATATATATTTTATACTTCATTACTATAAAACTAGATAAAATGCTTTGAAACTTCATTGTAGGTGTAGACCTCTATGCAAGTACACAAAGTACATGCAAGTACATGTCACACTGTCAGCGCCTTCTATTACTTAAAGGGTGAACTATCCCTTTAAGTGGAGCAGGTTTATAGCTTTCTGTCTTTCTTTCTGGCAGACATTTGGGGGTGTTACTCTGTCGCCCCCTTGAGGTTTCTTACTAGTATGTTCAACAGTGCGCTGACATCTGTTTTTGCATACTTGTGTAGAGTGTGTTGCTGCATTAAAATGTAAAACAAAAATCTCTAAGGGGTATTATCGCCCCTGATGTTTTGGTTCTATGCTGTCAAATCACAGAAACGCCCCTGGGTACATCCTCAGCTAGTCGACATAAGTGAAATGAAAACAAAATACCATTTTAATCAAGTTTTGGAAGCTGACTTTAAAGGATTAGTTCACTTCAGAATTAAAATTTCATGATAAATTTACTCACCCCCATGTCATCCAAGATGTTCATGTCTTTCTTCAGTCGAAAGGAAATGAAGGTTTTTGAGGAAAAACATTCCAGGATTTTTCTCCATATAGTGGACTTCACTGGGGTTCAACGGGTTGAAGGTCCAAATGTCCGTTTCAGTGCAGCTTCAAAGAGCTCTGCATGATCCCAGACGAGGAATAAGAGTCTTATCTAGAGAAACCATCGGCCATTTTCTAAAGAAAAAAAAAAAATTATATACATTTTAACCTGAAATGCTCATCTTGCACTGCTCTGCGATGCTCCACGCATTACATAATCACGTTGGAAAGGTCAAGCGTGACGTAGGCGGAAGAACCGCGGTAGGTCGAAAAATCGCGGTTTTACCTTTTTTTTTTTTTTGTAAAGGGTGTTTGACTTAGTCTTTGCTCGTTTGCTTTGTAAACACTTGCTCGGTACTTCCGGCCGATGGTTTCTCTAGATAAGACTCTTATTCCTCGTCTGGGATCATGTAGAGCTCTTTGAAGCTGCACTGAAACTGACATTTGGACCTTCAACCCGTTGAACCCCAGTGAAGTCCACTAATATGGAGAAAAATCCTGGAATGTTTTCCTCAAAAACCATAATTTCTTTTCAACTGAAGAAAGAAAGAGATAAACATCTTTGATGACATGGGGGCGAGTATTATCAGGAAATTTTCATTCTGAAGTGAACTAATCCTTAAACCTCAACAAGCTCTTTTATATTAAAATAAATTTACTTTTGATTTTGCCACACTCTTAAAAAAAGGTTATTTATTGGCATTTATGGTTCCACCCATTCTTTATCGTGGAAAAGGGTTTTTCTGATTATTAAAATGTTCTTCACTTTAAATGGGACCTATTATGCAAAATTCACTTTTAAAAGGTGTTTGAACACAGATGTGTCCACAGTGTGTGTAAACAACCAGCCTATAATGGTAAAAATCCACCCACTACTTTTTTTTATAATCTCCATAAATCATAAAAAGTCTCTCCAAACAAGCAGTTCCAGAAGCTCCGCCCACGACTGCTGACAGACTCTGCCCTATTAGCTTAGCTCCTCCCCTGAGTGAGCTGTACACAGTCCACCATGTTTATCTCCTCGCCAGAGCATTTAACAGCGCATTCAAGAAAGAAATGTATTCTTATTAAAGCTACTAAAGTTATTTAATCAAGAGCAGTGAGTGATTTTCTGTTTTCCTTTTGTTGTTTGGTTCATATTAACAGCATATACAACAGTAGGTACTGTATATTGCGCTGCTTACACAGATCTAATATACACATGCAATTTTTTTCCCTGCTGTTTACATTCACAGACATAACCGGCTGTGTTTATGTGGACTTTGTGTGTTTTTGACAGTTTAAGCGCAATAAGATGTGAAAGAGAACTTAGTTTAATACTCACAGGACACCATCTGACATCCAGCTTTCTGTGTGCATGCTTCAGATGTGTGCGCTCAGAAAACCATATATCAGAAGTTTAAACTGTTACGGCTTTAAAACGCATGAAAAATAATAACTTTCATGATGACGAAGAACTGCAATGTCACGCGAACATGACCACGATAGAGATGATAATCAAAACCAAACAGATGATTTGTTAGTTTTTAGCAGAATATCCGAGGCACGAGCTGTAAAGGCTCTGCCCTCTTCTGGAAAGCGGGGGCGGGGAGCAGCAGCTCATTTGCATTTAAAGGCACATGCACGAAAACAGCATGTTTTTCCTTCCACTCAAAAATGGGCATTTACAACATGCTATAATAAATGATCTCTGCATGGGGACACCTGAGACTTATATTACATCTCGTAAAAAGTGGCATAATAGGTCCCCTTTAAGGAGAAAAATGGTTCTTTTAAGAGCTGTTCACTGAAAGATTCTTTGGGGAACCCAAAATGGCAACGCTGTAAAACCTTTATTTTTAAGAGTGTATTTCACAAATGGGAATGATAAAACAAAAAACAGATGCATGGGTAAGCAGCCAAACACTACCTACATCCACACTTTGCTACTTTCATCTCTTCATAGAGGTGTCGGACCGTGATGACACCCCTTTCTTGGTACATGACGGCAATTGGGTCCAGCTTGGTTGGGACGCAACATGCCATGTTTGCCTTCTTCGGATTGCTCAGGTTAACCAGAGTTTGGATGATTGCATGTTTGGAGGGGCTTACGTCATCCGTCAGGGGGAAATAACACACCCCTTTGCACTCATAAGCATCATATTCCGGTGGAGCCACGATCCATTTATCCCATCCGATGTCTTTGAAGTTCACCTTCAGCGAAGTTCTCTGACAGTAATTGTTCTTTGCTTTCCTCTTTTTTCTGGGGTGCCTGTCCACAGGGACGTGATTTTCCAAAAATATCCGCTCCTTCTCATGAAGAAGCATCTCTTTTACCTCTTTCATCGACTCTCCCTTTCGGTTCCCGAGGTCGTCTGAAAAAACTATTAAGACCGCCGAGCTGTTGTCCTCTAAACCCAGACTTATGTCAAGGGATTCACAGTCTTGTTCGATTTCCACCTGTAGTTCACCTGCGCCACGTCCAGAATCGTGCCAAATCCTGACAGCCCCGGTCACGTCAAAAGCCTCCCATGTGTTTCTGGCCTCAGTTACGTCTCGCCCATCCAGAAGGTGTAAAATGTTTGTATTCTGCTTGTATTCTATGCCATAAACATTAATGGATGCGAAGAGGTCGGTGCAGGTGGTTTCACTTCTTTCCCGGAGAGTGAACATCCTTAGCTGGACTGATGTGATCTCTTCATGATTTGGGATGGAAACATTGAATAGGAGCCTGTGTTGTGTTTTGTTCCCATGTCTGGCGGAATAAATAACATCTGTAGAGAACATAAAATAGAGATTAACACTAATAGACAATAAGTTTTGGTGTGTCCTGTCATCAGAGATATTGAAATGCATCTATGTACTTACCCTGTATGATGAAGCTTCGGATGACATCCGACCGAGGGATGGAAGTCTTATCAGATGCATATTTATTATAGAGTTCGATCATGAACTGAGGAGGTTGAACCTTTCTGTGTTCCTGCGGCACGCCAGATAAATTCAGCTTCCTCAAAAAATCCTCCTTCATGAAGCCCAAAAAGCTCTCCAACTTGGAATTAAAGTCATCTTCCTCCTCAAGGTTTTGCTCTTGTGCCTGAATGAACATTGCGTCTTCCAAACTGGCGATTTCACCCAAAGATTTCCCCTCACAAAGCCCAACGGAAGTAGCAAAATTGATGGACATCAGAAGGAGCAAATATCGTAAACCCTGCATCTTCGTTTGGTTTCTAAAGCCGATAGGTGACTGACTGCGGCAAGTTTTACATCTGACTTTCGTTTGTGGAAGATCCTTTGAAATCGGGGTTCCTCAAGTGAACCTCAGGTTCACTCCCATGTCCCACGCACAGTCTCTGGAAACAAAAATAGTAGCATAGCTATTCTTATCTTTGACACCGAAGTCGTGGTTTGAGCTTTGTTATCTTGAGGAAGCTTGTAGTTAATGAGGGTTCTGTAAACACTTTGGGAACAGACTTTGAAAACTAATGAGTGAGATTTTGACAAACCCTTATTTACAGGGTCAGACTTCTGGCTGTTTTTACTAAAGCAACTCCATCACTTTGAATATGTTTGTGTGTACATGTAAGATGTTTCAACTAATCAGCTTCCGCTAGGATAAATATTAATATTATAGATTCCAGTGATTCCTTTTATTTTCATTTAGATTCCACTAAGCTTAGTTTATTTTTCACAGATTCCGGCTGTGTAAGGGTTAATGGGTTTAAGTTGACCTTTGCCCTCTTGTTGCAAACAATCTATGTCCCTAATACAACTCATTAGGTCTTTATTCACAAAAAATCCTCCAGGATTTCAGTTAAAAATCAAACATACCAGTTTATATAGCAGAACAACATCGAAGAATCTGGTTTAAGAAATGTTTGCATAAAAAGTCAATACAATACAGTTTGAAAAAAATAAATAATTACAAACGACAAGTAATTGCTATTAAATACAAAACTCTCCTTTCACAAATCTTTGACAAAACCTCTGAGATGTTATTTATTTTATTTTAAAATCCATAATCTAATGTCTTTTCTATAGCTATGGCTAATCAATCCATCTGTTCTAACTTAAAGGGTCTGATCTCATCGTAGGGGGGAAATAATGTTATGCTAAATCACGAAACACTAGATGGCAGCATTACGCTGAATTTTCTTCATTTCTCCTCAAAAATTACCAAAAATGATCTGCAGTTTTCTTTTCATGCAATATTCCAGGTGTTTAAATCCTAGGTTACACTTCAACCAACAAGCCTACAAATCAAATCAAAGACCCCCTGTTTATAAGGATTTATGGTAACACTTTACAATAAGGTTTCATTTGTTAACTTTAGTTAACTAAGAATGAACAATACTTCTACAGCATCTCTTAATCAATGGTAGACTCTAAAAATGCTGGATTAAAAACAACCCAAGTTGGGTTGAAAATAGACAAACCCAGCGATTAGGTTGTTTTAACCGAGCAATTAGGTTGTTTTAACCCAGAGATTGGGTTGTTTTAACCCAGCGATTGCGTTGTTTAACCCAGCGATTATGTTGTTTTAACCCAGAGATTGCGCTGTTTAAACCTACACTCTAAAAAATGCTGGGTTAAAAACAACCCAAGTTGGGTTGAAAGTGGACAAACCCAGCAATTGGGTTGTTTTAACCCAGTGGTTGGGTTAAATGTTTGCCCAACCTGCTGGGTAGTTTTATTTAACTCAACTGTTGTATAAAAATGACTGTATTTCTTGCTTAAAATGAACCCAAAATATGCTGGAAATTAACATTTATTAATATGTTTAATAAATGAGCATTTATTAATAAAATAATGAATAATAACAATAAACATTTATTAAATTGCTTATTAATAAATGTACACCTTTTAATTATTATTGTTGCCTCTAGTAATTATGTGTCTGATTTTTAATTTCTCACCTATTTTGGATTCATTTTAAGCCAGACATATAGTCATTTTTAATCAGTAGTTGGGTTAAATAAAACTACCCAGCAGGTTGGGCAAACATTTAACCCAACCACTGGGTTAAAATAACCCAATTGCTGGGTTTGTCCATTTTCAACCCAACTTGGGTTGTTTTTAACCAAACATTTTTTAGAGTGTAGCGATTGCGTTGATTTAACCCAGAGATTTGGCTATTTTAACCCAGCCATTGCGTTGTTTTAACCCAGCAATTGGGTTGTTTTAACCTAGCGATTGGGTTGTTTTAACCTAGCGATTGCATTGATTTAACCCAGCGATTGCATTGATTTAACCCAGCGATTGGGTTGTTTTAACCTAGCGATTGCATTGATTTAACCCAGCGATTGCATTGATTTAACCCAGCCATTGCGTTGTTTTAACCCAGCAATTGGGTTGTTTTAACCTAGCGATTGCATTGATTTAACCCAGCGATTGCATTGATTTAACCCAGCGATTGGGTTGTTTTAACCCAGAGATTGCAGTTTTAACCTAGCGATTGCAGTTTAACCCAGCAATTGCGTTGTTTTAAACCAGCGAGTGGGTTGTTTTAACCCAAAGATTAGGTTGTTTTAACCCAAAGATTAGGTTGTTTTAACCCAGCGATTAGGTTGTTTAACCCAGCGATTGGGTTGTTTTAACCCAGAGATTGCGTTGTTTAAACCCAGTGATTGGGTTGTTTTAACCCAGAGATTGCGTTGATTTAACCCAGTGATTGAGTTGTTTTAACCCAGCAGTTGGGTTAAATATTTGCCCAACCTACCGGGTAGTTTTATTTAACTCAACTATTGTTTAGAAATTGCTGTATTTCTTGGTTAAAAAGGAACCCAAAATGTATTAATATGTTTAATAATTGAACATTTATTAATAAGTTTAATGAATAATAATTAAACTAACATTTATTAAATTGCTTATTAATAAATGTTAACCTTTTGATTATTATTGTTGCCTCTAGTGATTATGTGTCTGATTTTTAATTTTCAACCTATTTTGGGTTCATTTTAAGCCAGACATATAGTCATTTTTAATCAATAGTTGAGTTAAATAAAACTGCCCAGCACACTGGGCAAACATTTAACCCAACTGCTGGGTTTGTACATTTAGACCCAACTTTGGTTGTTTTTAACTCAGCATTTTTTAGAGTGTAATTATAAAATCTATAAAATGTATTTTTAGTAACTAACATTGACAAATGCTGTAAAAATATATTGCTCATAGTTAGTTCATGTGAACTAATGCATTAAAACTAATAGCCTATTAAAAAATGAGACCTTGTGTAAAGTGTTGCCTGATTTATTTACAGAAATCCATTTAAATTCTTTTAAATTTGCCATGTACTTGTTTCAAAACAAAAACAGTTTGGCTTACTATATGTTACAATAAGGATTATATACAATTCATTCAAAAAGAAAGAGTGGAAAGAGGATACAATGTTTGTGTGCAAAGATCCAATATTATTTGAGGTGTCGAGGTCTTATTTGCAGAGATAAAACGTTCATTTTTTGTCATCTGATGTGCTTCAGTCCCTTGAGCTTAATTCATTGTGTTTTGCACATTAGTGGCCTTGCTATCCTTATCGACAGGCACAGGTCTCCACTGACATGCTGGGATAGACCTTCACTACCATGTTCCTGCTGGAGTCCAGGAAGAGCACAGCCAGAGAGCTCATCTTGTCAGGCACGCAGCACGGCTCTGGAACTCCAGGCACGATCCCCACGGCTCTCACTATACTCTGGATGGTCGCATGGTTGGATGGATGAACAACCTGCATTAAGAGAAGTAAAAGTTAGAGAAAAACTACTGTCATTTTCCAAGGAAAGGTAACAATTCCCAAATGCATTTCATAGTCCTATCCACCTTTTTTTTAAAATCACCATGAAATCAAAATCTGTGCACATCATCAGCTAAAAGTGATCGGACAGACCAAACCGTAAGTCGTAGAGACTTGAAACTTTGAGGGCTGGTAGTACTCACACCGTCTACAACGTCACCAAGGCTCGCCACGATCAGCCTGACGGGGGCGCTACAGCCGTGAAATGTAGGAATATATCCTACATTATATCGTTGGAATCCTTGGCTCAAGACGGACAAAATGCATGCAATTGAAATTTTTTGTTTTTTTGCGAACTAGTACAAGGTTTTTGGCCTGATTGGAACCAAACCAGTGCAGCAAGATTCACTGGAGTCTGATCGTCAATAATTATCAAAATTTCAAATTATCAAAAAATCAAATTCGAATAAGAAACTTTTGCACGTTAAAAAATAAATTCGACCTCACGTTATGTCAATCGCGTTTGCACACTGCCTCCGAAACTTTCGTCCGTCAAAAAAATATTCGGATCAGGTTCGATTTTCTGCGTTTTTCGCATCCGTGGCACGCATTTTGAGAGATGCTTTGACAATTCAGAGCCACCGTACGCGAACGCAAAAATCCAGAATGCCATCTGACAAGTTGATCCACGTCGTCTACAGCACAAAACAGCAGCACTGAATGACAAACAACGTGAGGAATACAAAGATACCGAATATAAAGACAGATTGTGCCAGTAGTAAAGCATCAAACAGAGCCACTGACATCCTGAGGTGAATTCTCCTTTCTCTCTATGCAATCTCGGGATTGAATGGACCCAATATTTCCTCTTTCTTTTTCTCTTTTTAAGAAGAGAGGAGACTAATCGTGCTCACTGCTTGAAGACTTCATTTTGTATTGTTTTGCGATTTTTTTCGCAACGCATTCAATAATACGCATCGGACTCAGTGTGCAAGGTCTCTGTGCGTGACGAATTTTTAGGATTGCGAATACTAAAAAACGCATGCGAAAATTTCGGACTCAGTGTGCAAAGGCCTGATGATGGGCGGAGCCACTTTTACTAAAATGGCTATAACTCTTGAACGGAATGAGATATTTTCACCAAACGTGACACACGTGTAAGAGATCATTCTGTGGTTGCCTGAAAAAGGACGCGGCGATCTGCCACTTGGTGGCGCTATAACATGGGAAAAACTTAAAAATGGCTATAACTATGCAACACAAAGTCTGATTGACTTGAAAATTGGCATGCGGTGTCTTTGTCCAAGGTGCCAAGACTACCTTTTAGGACATTCACGTATCTTGAAAAACGCAGCCAGTGGCCGCCAATGAAGTTTGAGCAGCTATCAAACAAGGTTAACGATCGGAATGAAACACGCTAGGCCTGTTTGACTTTCGGCCCTTCGAAATAAATCGACCACCGGGGGGTGCTTTCACGTTTTTCATGTGCGTCAAGGATTGTATATCATGTGATTTTTCTCACACGCACATACCACATGGTAAAACTCCTCATTCTGGGCAACTTTCCCTCAAGAACCACTACTGTCAATCAAATCGTTCATGAAATATTTGGTTTAAAAAACCTACTTTTGTGAACTAGTCCTAGGTATTTTGCTCAACCTCAATAAAACCACTGCAGTACAATTCTCTGGACTCTTTCGGTCAATAATTATCAAAATGTGCTCAAAAGCCTATAAATCCTAAACGAAAACACAAAATGCGACATGTGACATATGATTCTAAACAAGCATACAGGCATTTATGGAGATCGGACAATAGGTGGTGCTATAACTGTTAAAAAGCTTTAAAAAAACATGTATTTCCTTAGTAAATTGCCTGTATTGGCTATAAATGGTCTTTTCCATCTATTATTTAAGTGGTTACAGGCTTGCTAAAGAAACACAATACCTTTTTACGCATGTGCTTAAAGACCTTAAAGCGCCTGAACCCCAATAATTGCTGCTCGCAGCTATATTTTCATGTGCCTCGTAATCTTTAATCAAAATAACTTCCCCTCTCTCGTAGCGTCATCTCTTCTCTTCTCTGATGACGAGGGCGGGGCAACCTGTCACTCACATGAGATCCACCAATAGCAAACCACAACCATCCAATGAATTCCCATTTGACAGAACCAAGTCCCGCCCAACATTTGTTCTTGTTCGAGAAGCCATTTCACTTGGATATACATCACAACAAGGAAGAAAAGACTATCGCAACTTCGCAATTTCATGCCGAGATTTGAGTATTAACATATTTTTTATTCAGTGTTCAACTTGTTGCTAAGCCAATTGTTTTGTACATTGTAATGGACTATTTTTAACTGTAAGATAGGGCTTATGAAACTGGTAAAATTGATTTCAGCTCGAATCAGTATTTCATGTCCACATATTTTATTTTGTTGAGCTGCCGTGCAATAATGTATATTCAGGCGGTCATTATACACTCTAAAAAATGCTGGGTTGTTTCAACCCAAATTTGGGTAAAATATGGCTGTGTTTGTCCATATTTGTCACAAATTTAGGTTGAAACAACCCAGCATTTTTTTAGAGTGTAAACAAAACTAACTTAAGTGTGCAAAATAAACTTTAATTTCCTTACCTTTGGAATGGGGAATCCACAGGTTCCCGCACAATAGTAGGCGTCAAATGCTTTCGGAGCTAATATCCATTCGCTCCAACCGATGTCGGCGAAGTCCACCCTCAGGTAACGGCGCGCACACGCTCGCGGTTCGCTCCACTGCCTGCGTCTCGCTTTTTTCATGGTCTTCTCATCAAAGGTGAGCTCCTGCGACCCTCTCAATCCCTCGTGATTTTCCTCGCCTTTTGACAACGGCTTGGGCTTTTTTGCAAAAAAGGCACTGTCCCATAACTCCCTGCTCTTCAGATCGTTGTATTGGACGTCAGGAAGGAAGTTATTCTGCAAGTGATCCACTTCCCTTCTGATTCTGGAGCTTAAGGAAGCTGTGGGCGCTTTGGTCCTGGTCTCCTCAACCACAGGAGTCGGACTGTATCTCTGTAAACTCATAGCAATGCTGTTTGGTTCTGTTATGGCGACGTCATCAGCGTATAAAAGAATGAACGGCAGGCTGTGAGGAGACAAACGATCGTGACGTCTGTGGTGACCGAAGTCAAACTCAGCGGTAATCAAGAGTTCGCCGTTCACATGGGCTTGTTTGATGGCTGATGATACGTCCGTAATCTGCCAAAGCCCCTTTCTGTTAGGGGACAATGTGATGTTGCACAGCTGAGAGGGGACGGCAGCATTTGGTGATGTTCCCTTAATAATAAGTTGTGCCGTGGGAAGCGACTGAAGGTACTGGAGGCGGCACGCGGCTCCGCGGGAACGCCGGCAGGCCCAAGGCCGTTGACGAGCTTGCTGGTCAAGAAAGTGTAGCGTTGACGTCAGTATCATCTCTGAGTCGGGGATAGAGGTCAGGTTGAAGTGGAAAACAACTTTGTGATGGGAGAGCTCTGAAATGAGGCATTTAAGTCAATACAAGTAAGTAACTGCAGCTTGTCAATATAGCGTGGGTTTCACGCTCACGCATGCATGTGATTGACCAGTAAAGCTTCCTGACAACATCCTCATAAACAACACATTTTTCACATTCTGGATTTAATATCCGAACACATTCTATGGTTTACGAGGTAGTTTAATAAAAAGATAAACACGGCTCCTGAATCCGTCTCTGGCCATATGGTAGTGTTTAGTGAGCCGCTCTCAAGGTTTCCTTTATTTCTTTTTCTCTGTTTCCACTAATACCCTCTCAGTGTTTTAATAGTGCACCTCCAGTGGAAAATGAGCAGCTCTGAAAACTGAAATAATGCTTTCTGTGCATGTTCACCTATGCTTAACATATATAGCCGACAATCTAAAAAGTTGGGTTGAAAATGGACAAACCCAGTGGTTGGGTTAAATGTTTAAACTATTGTTTAAAAATGACTATATGTCTGGCTTAAAATGAACCCAAAATAGGTTTGAAATTAAAAATCAGACACATGATTACTAGAGGCAACGAAAATAATCAAAAAGTGAAGATTTATTAATAAGCAATTTAATAAATGTTTATTATTTACCTCTTATTTATTAAACTTGTTACTAATTGTTCATTTATAAAACATTTTAATAAATGTTTATTTAATTCCAACCAATTTTGGGTTCATTTTAAGTGAGGAATATAGTAATTTTTAAACAATAGTTGAGTTAAATAAAACTACCCAACTGCTGGGTCAAAACATCCCAATCTCTGGGCTTGTCCATATTTAACCCAACTTGGGTTATTTTTAACCCAGCATTTTGTGGGTGTAAATAATTTATGTAATGTAGGTAATTTTTTCAATGGGTTTTCCAACAATATAATTAATACATAATGAAAGCATAAAACATAATTATATTGGATTTTATGAATTACTTAAATGTAATGCATTGTATTTTATACTGTATAATGTAGTTTAATAAATATAGATAAAATATTCATGAAAGCTAAAATATAGATAACGTTCTGGAACAGCTGTATCAACATGCATTGCTGTGTTTTGTACTACAGTTTTTTAGTTAGTTTCACTCACCTGGGACTCCTCTGAAGCTTCGGATTGTGTTGACGTTCTGTTGTTGTTGATGATGATGATGTTTCTTGCTGTATTTATCATAAACTCTGTACATATTAACAGTCATCATGTCTCGAGCTGGACTGTGGAATGACGGTTCTGTTGCGGGAATATCTTCGTTCAGCTCTGACGAGTAAACTTTGACGACGTTAAGACAGAGAAAAATGTGTGCCACAGCACAGACTGATGCCATGTTCACAATCGATCCTGCGCAATCCCTTTAATATTGAACAAACTAGATGAAAGTTGAAGACTGCTGGGAAACTCCGCGTGAGAAGGACTGATAGAGTGGAGGATGATGTCTCGCGCTCATACACTTGTTTCTTTCTGCAGCTGAAGCGATGATGACAGATGATGAAGATGACGTGCCCGGCGCGCAGCCAACGAGAAGCATCATTCTGAAACGATGAACACACATCTCTACAGCTCGTGCTGCACGCGTGGAGGTGTTTCTCATATTGCACTGTTTGCACTTTGTAGGATTTAAAAACACTGTAATGCGTGCTTGATATAAGTTTAAGACAAGTACACATTGTAGCTATGTTTTATTATTGGACATTATTATTGTTTTGTCTTTCCTTTGTCATTATAATTCCCATACTTCTACAGTATTTCAAAGTTTTCATTGCTTTTATTCAGAAATGCCGAAAATAGTCATAACATAACTTTTGACTGGAATGCACTATATTTCACAAGTGTTTACTGCATAAGAAACATGATGGCAAACACAATCTTTTTTTTTTTTTTCACTGTAAAGTACACGAAGTCATGTAAAAGAAAATCACACTCTGCTTTTAAAGATCACTGAGATGTTAAAGGTGCAAAAAGTGATTCTCTACAGAAACAATTTCTTTTTTTTTTACTATACTGGTTGAAAGTCATATATTCTGATAGCAATCACTATGTGCACCAGTGGAGTTTTGCTGGCATCTAATGGGGAAAATGTAGTACTGCGCCCAAACAAAATCTTACTGAAAGCTAATTTTTTGAGATATCAACCTTAAATTTGGAACACAACTTGTTTAGATTTATGGCTTTGATTTTCTTGTAGTTTTAGAGTTCAACATGTTTCAACATGTTTCATAAAAAAAAATATTTTATATAAAATAATTTTCATAAATCATTTTCATAAACTTAAACCTCTACAATCCGAATTCCGGAAATGTTGGGATTTTTTTTTTACTTTGAATAAAATGAAAACTAAAAGACTTTCAAATCACATGAGCCAATATTTTATTCACAATAGAACATAGATAACATATCAAATGTTTAAACAGAGAAAGTTCACACTTTTATCCACTAAATGAGCTCATTTCAAATTTGATGCGTGCTACAGATCTCAAAAAAGTTGGCACGGGGGCAACAAATGGCTGAAAAAGCAAGAAATTTTGAAAAGATTGAGCTGGGAAAACATCTAGCAACTAATTAAGTTAATTGATATCAGATCAATAAAATGATTAGCCATAAAAGGGATGTCTTAAGGCAGGAACACACCAAGCCGACACCGATGAACTAGTGGCGATTAAAGCAGACTGCGGGGTTGGCTCAAGTCAGTAGCGTCTGTGTCCAAAGTTGGCCTGACACACCAAACCGACAGCCGACGGCCAAGTAGCACGTCCGCTCTGCACCTGCGTGCACCACGCAGCAGGTGGCAGTAGCTGAACAGCCAATAAGAATGATCTGATGGCCCGACGGACCAACAAGCCCCAATGCTGATTCAACATGTCGAATTGGCCGGAAAAAAGCCGACGAGGACCAACTTCAGTCGATGGTGCGGAACACACTGAGAAAACTTAGTCGGCCGACAAACAAAAACTGCCCGAC
>RJVU01060737.1:1272232-1321224 GCA_003731715.1 Anabarilius grahami
TTTTTTTTTTTTTCACTGTAAAGTACACGAAGTCATGTAAAAGAAAATCACACTCTGCTTTTAAAGATCACTGAGATGTTAAAGGTGCAAAAAGTGATTCTCTACAGAAACAATTATTATTTTTTTTTACTATACTGGTTGAAAGTAATTTATTCTGATAGCAATCACTATGTGCACCAGTGGAGTTTTGCTGGCATCTAATGGGGAAAATGTAGTAGTGCGCCCAAACAAAATCTTACTGAAAGCTCATTTTTTGAGATATCAACCTCAAATTTGGAACACAACTTTAGATTTATGGCTTTGATTTTCTTGTAGTTTTAGAGTTCAACATGTTTCATAAAAAAAATATTTTATATAAAATAATGTTCATAAATCATTTTCATAAACTTAAACCTCTACAACCCGAATTCCGGAAATGGTGGGATGTTTTTTAACTTTGAATAAAATGAAAACTAAAAGACTTTCAAATCACATGAGCCAATATTTTATTCACAATAGAACATAGATAACATATCAAATGTTTAAACAGAGAAAGTTCACACTTTAATCCACTAAATGAGCTCATTTCAAATTTGATGCGTGCTACAGATCTCAAAAAAGTTGGCACGGGGGCAACAAATGGCTGAAAAAGCAAGAAATTTTGAAAAGATTGAGCTGGGAAAACATCTAGCAACTAATTAAGTTAATTGATATCAGATCAATAAAATGATTAGCCATAAAAGGGATGTCTTAAGGCAGGAACACACCAAGCCGACACCGATGAACTAGTGGCGATTAAAGCAGACTGCGGGGTTGGCTCAAGTCAGTAGCGTCTGTGTCCAAAGTTGGCCTGACACACCAAACCGACAGCCGACGGCCAAGTAGCACGTCCGCTCTGCACCTGCGTGCACCACGCAGCAGGTGGCAGTAGCTGAACAGCCAATAAGAATGATCTGATGGCCCGACGGACCAACAAGCCCCAATGCTGATTCAACATGTCGAATTGGCCGGAAAAAAGCCGACGAGGACCAACTTCAGTCGATGGTGCGGAACACACTGAGAAAACTTAGTCGGCCGACAAACAAAAACTGCCCGACTGCCGACCGTCAGCTTGGTGTGTTCCTGCCTTTAGAGAGGCAGAGTCTCTCAGAAGTAAAGATGGGAAATCTGTGAAAGAGTGCGTAAAAAGATTGTGGAATACTTAAAAACAATGTTCCTCAACGTCAAATTGCAAAGGCTTTGCAAATCTCATCATCTACAGTGCATATCATCATCAAGATTCAGAGAACCTGGAGAAATCTCTGTGCGTAAGGGACAAGGCCGAAGACCTTTATTGGATGCCCGTGGTCTTCGGACCCTCAGACGACACTGCATCACTCATCGGCATGATTGTGTCAATGACATTACTAAAGGGGCCCAGGAATACTTCCAGAAACCACTGTCGGTAAACACAATCCGCCGTGCCATCTGCAGATGCCAACTCTATCATGCAAAAAGGAAGCCATATGTGAACATGGTCCAGAAGCGCCGTCATGTCTTGTGGACCAAGACTCATTTAAAATGGACTGTTTCAAAGTGGAAAAGTGTTCAATGGTCAGACGAGTCCAAATTTGACATTTTTGTTGGAAATCACGGATGCCGTGCCCTCTGGACTAAAGAGGAGGGAGAGTTCAAAAGCCAGCATCTCTGATGGTATGGGGGTGCATAAGTGCATACGGTATGGGCAGCTTGCATGTTTTGGAAGGCACTATGAACGCTGAAAGGTATATAAAGGTTTCCAGATGACATCTATTTCAGGGAAGGCCTTGTGTATTTCAGCAGGACAATGCAAAACCACATACTGCAGCTATTACAACAGCATGGCTTCGTCGTAGAAGAGTCCGGGTGCTGAATTGGCTTGCCTGCAGTCCAGATCTTTCAGCTATAGAGAACATTTGGCGCATCAATAAACAAAAGACGACCACGAACTCTTCAGCAGCTGGAAACCTATATCAGGCAAGAATGGGACTAAATTCCAACACCAAAACTCCAGAAACTCATAACCTCGATGCCCAGACGTCTTCACACTGTTTTGAAAAGAAGAGGAGATGCTACACCATGGTAAACATGCCCCCGTCTCAACTATTTTGAGACCTGTAGCAGGAATCAAATTTGAAATGTACATAAAATTGTAAAAGTTCTCTGTTTAAACATTTGTTATGTTATTTATGTTCTATTGTGAATAAAATATTGGCTCATGTGATTTGAAAGTCTTTTAGTTTTCATTTTATTCAAATTTAAAAAAACGTCCCAACATTTCTGGAATTCTGGAAAACTTTTTTGTTTGTTTGTTTCACTTTTTCACTTTAGCAAGATTCTGCCGAGAGTCTTCTTTAAAATGAGACCAAAGTCTGAGCTCCCAAGCTTCAAATTTTTTGACACTGACATTGTGATAGGTCCATAGTTTTGTCCATTATGGACCTATGTGTAACTTTTTTTAATTGACACACAAGGGTTAAGCAGTCATAAAGTTAGTAAAGTACATGATAAATGCTTGTAAAATGCACTGCATTTCTTTGATTTGTGCGGAGGACAGATAACGTGGGATATCCCTCATTCTGGAATGTAATTGTAACCTCTTGGGAAGAGCTTTTCAGTCTGCTTCTTTAGATTTGAACAGTTTGGTTGCTTACAGTGCTAGTATAGCCCAGTGAAAGAGGTGGTGACAAGCCATTAAAATACTTCCAGCTGCACTGTTCAGCACAGTTAGAGATTTCTTTTCACACTGGGCTTTACGTGCCCTCAGTTTGTTCTCAACTTTTGCCCCATAATGAATGATGAAGCTAAAAGGTTTGTGATTATATGCAACATCTTACAACCCCACATCCATTTCTGTCTGCACGCCTTCACTCAAGATAAACCAGGCTGACTTTAGATGCAGAGTTTGGAAGACTTTGACCCTTAATTCACCTGAACAGAGCAAATAATCAAAAATGTTTTTATAATGATAAGATTCTAAACATTGTACAGCCATAATAATCCATCTTAAAGGGGCAAAAAATTATTTGTAAACTCAACTGAAAGGTTGAATAATATTGTGGAATATATAATAATATGCCATTAGTCAACTTTTCATGGTTGTTTAAATTATGTACAGTGGAAAAAAACAAAATCTCCCAGAAGCAAGAATGTCCAGGTCTGGTATCAGGCATTTACAGTAGAGTTTCAGAGTTATAAATGGCTGCTAAAAGAAGGTAAACCAATCAATCTTTCCAATGTTTTGGTCTGAAAATGACAAATATGTCTGGTCCCCTTTAACAAACCTTGACAAACCCTTTGCAGCCTCTCACACTTATTCTCAAGCTTTTTGCATTGAGTGCTCTTCTAAACTAAAAGACAGTGTAAGCAATGTCGTTTTTGGACCCTCACCAACCTCCTACTTTTTTCAGATTGCTGGCTCCAGCTAAATAACCATTTTGACTGATTCGGTCATGGATGTCCGTGGGCCATGAAAACCTCTGTCAATCGCCTCATCTGTGCCAAGATTCATCAGTGACTTGCTTTTTGACAGCTCCAGTCTCTCAGAAATATCTGGCATATAGAGAACGCTCGTGCAGAACAGAGCTAAATTAACTATATTTGCATTTCCTGAAGGAAATACCAGCGTTTGAAATGCAATAAAAGTGATCCGTAATTCAGAGCTTGCTGAAACTCTACCGTTGCCAAAACACTTGTTTTCTGCATGGCAGAATTGACACAAATTATATGCAAATATGCAAATATCACAGTGACATAACTGTTCTCAGTCATTTTTGGAACCAAACATTAAACCAATGAGAGATTTCAAAATGTAGAATATGTCTTTGAAGTTTCAGCTCAAAATACCTCACAGATAATTTATTATAGCTTGTCAGATTTGCCCCAAACACGCCGTTTTTGTGTGTCCCTTTAAATGTAAATGAGCTGCTGCTCCCGCCCCCTTTCCAGAAGAGGAGGAGCTTTAACAGCTCACGCTCCGGTTGCTCAACAACAACAAAGCTGGAGAATCTCACGCAGCCAAAATGAGGATTGTCAGTAACGGTGTTCAGCCTTACATTGTTCAAACCGGAGTCAACACTGATGGAGAGACTCAGGAAGAAGTTACAACTTTTAGAATGAAACTGGATGTTTCTGAATGGTTAGTGGATAAATGTATGTAGTTGCTGTGGAGTTGATTCAACTCATCCACTAGCATGTGCCGTCATGTAAATCTTTTTTCGTTGAATTGACCCTCGTTTGTGAAGCAGTCCGGCGTAAAATGACGGCATGACAACAACACTCTACTACAACAACTCTTCCTCTTCTCTAAAGCAGCCCAACATGGCCCCGCCCCCTTTGTTGTGTGTTCTCGGGGGCGGGGTTTATGTAAATTTTAGGGTTAGTGATGTCACTAACCCAGGAAGAAGCTCGTTGTAGTCCTTAAAAAGCGATTTCTGTAAAAGAAAATATCTCCCTTTGCATTGAGCATCATAACTTAGACTTCCGGAGAAATGAAACAGATCATCAATCATTAGGAATATCCAAACGAGCGCAGTGCTACAGCAGACCACTGGAACGTCGACCACAAGGAGGGACAACCAGGAACTTTTCTGAGTGACAGCCCTTCAACCAGAGGCACGTTCTGTCGACAAAAATCCACCGCAATTATCCAGCATTTATCTTCAGAAATCATCTTCAAACCCATACGCTTCTCAAATCACATTTCCAAGCAATGCTTTCCACCAAAGCAGCAAAGGTCATAATTTATTGCAATTTTCCTGTCAGAATCACAGTTTATTCACCATCAGTATACGATGAAAAGCAGGTTTACGGTGTCAAAGGACATGTTGGATCATGGTTTGAAGTTATGAAGTTTGACATGATCTATATGCTACAGATGGCAGTTTAACTTTGTTTGCTTTGCAAAAGGTATTTTTAAAGTGATACAAAGAGTTGAAGAGCTAGGCACAAATATATGAATAGACAAACCAAATTAAATTTATGCAAATTAAATGCATGCATGTGTATTTATTTATTTTTTAATGTAGAGAATGTAAAATGTGCTGGACCATTTTTTAGGAAGGTTCCTCTGTGTTTCTTACATATGCACAACTTTTGTTTCAGTCAGAATTAATTCATTCTGATTGATAAATCCGACAAACTTAGAGTTTACATGAACGCTAAATAAAGTAATCGGGTTGATGTGCGCGTTTATATTTCGCAAGCTTCAAATTGGAATTTAGTTTTTGACAAGCGAACACTGATATTGGACGTAGTTCTGCCCACTTCACAGACGATGAGAGTTTTTGAATAACAGATTTTGCGCACAAAAAGTATTCTCGTCTCTTCATAACATTAAGGTTGAACCACTGCAGTCACATGACTGTTTTAACGATGTCTTTAGTACCTTTCTGGACCTTGAAAGTGTTGATTATATTGCTGTCTATGGACGAGTCTTGGATGTCATCAAAAATATCTTAATTTGTGTTCTGAAGATGAACGAAGGTCTTACGGGTGTGGAACGACATGAGGGTGAGGAATAAATGACAGAAACTTCATTTTTGGGTGAACTAACCCTTTAAAAATAAAGGTTCCAAAATATTTTTTCTTTCCTCACAGCAATGCCATAGAAGAACCATTTTTGGTTCCCCAAAGAACCTTTCAGTGAAAGAACCTTTTTTTTGTATTAGTATGAAGAATATTTTAAAAATCTAAACTTTTGCCACTATAAAGAACCTTTCGAGGAATGGAAAAGTTTCAAAAGAATCAGAATGTATAATAAAATGTAGCCTACATTAGCCTTTTTGAGGGGAAAAAGAGAAATGTACTTGAGTACAAACCCTTTTTGGCTAATGGATCGGCCAGTCTGTTAAATAACAGATAGATCTGATATGTTTTCTGCTGAAAGTCAACATAAAGTTCTGTGAATGATCATTATCACTTATCACCATTAGAAAATTGTAGTCTGTGGATGTGGTCATATAACAGCTGTTCCTGCATCTTGTGGGACAGCTAGTCAAAAGAGAGGCCAAGACGTTACTCCCTCCTCGTTTGTTTATGCATAGGTTGACTAAGGAGAGTGCGGCTGGTCATAGGCCGTTGTTTTCTCTCCTCACCGTTATCAATCACTTCAAGGGCTCCTGAACAGGAAAGCCATTTTCCCATCATCACTCCCTCAGCAAGACCATTACACTCCACATTAATGCAGCCAATGGCCTGACCATTGGCACTGTTCTCTGCACCTCACTAGATCTGCTTGTTTCATTCTCCATAAATCTCCTTCACTCACTGCCTGGGCTGGATTTCACAAAACTGTGAAATGATTTTCCATTTTTTTGTTCCCAGCATGTTTTTGTTAGTGTAGTATGGTGCGTGAGCAGTATAACTTCACAGGCCAGACGAAACTGTTTTGGTAATGTAAAAAAGATGCAGATTTTTGGTATAAATTTGATTTTGTTCATGAAATAATTCTTACAGGTGAGGATAGGAAATGCAAAAAAAAAAAATATATATATATTGTATACACCATTTTGGAAGTGTAAAAAACACTTTTTTGGTATATTGATATCTTTCTTCTGCTTTTTTTGTTCTATTATTTTATGCATTTTAGCAAAACTTTTTTGATAGTTTTTCATTTGCATGAAACAATTCTTACATATATATATATATATATATATATATACACTCACCTAAAGGATTATTAGGAACACCTGTTCAATTTCTCATTAATGCAATTATCTAATCAACCAATCACATGGCAGTTGCTTCAATGCATTTAGGGGTGTGGTCCTGGTCAAGACAATCTCCTGAACTCCAAACTGAATGTCAGAATGGGAAAGAAAGATGATTTAAGCAATTTTGAGCGTGGCATGGTTGTTGGTGCCAGACGGGCCGGTCTGAGAATTTCACAATCTACTCAGTTACTGGGATTTTCACGCACAATCATTTCTAGGGTTTACAAAGAATGGTGTGAAAAGGAAAAAACATCCAGTATGCGGCAGTCCTGTGGGCGAAAATGCCTTGTTGATGCTAGAGGTCAGAGGAGAATGGGCCGACTGATTCAAGCTGATAGAAGAGCAACTTTGACTGAAATAACCACTCCTTACAACCGAGGTATGCAGCAAAGGATTTGTGAAGCCACAACACGCACAACCTTGAGGCGGATGGGCTACAACAGCAGAAGACCCCACCGGGTACCACTCATCTCCACTACAAATAGGAAAAAGAGGCTACAATTTGCACGAGCTCACCAAAATTGGACAGTTGAAGACTGGAAAAATGTTGCCTGGTCTGATGAGTCTCGATTTCTGTTGAGACATTCAGATGGTAGAGTCAGAATTTGGCGTAAACAGAATGAGAACATGGATCCATCATGCCTTGTTACCACTGTGCAGGCTGGTGGTGGTGGTGTAATGGTGTGGGGGATGTTTTCTTGGCACACTTTAGGCCCCTTAGTGCCAATTGGGCATCGTTTAAATGCCACGGCCTACCTGAGCATTGTTTCTGACCATGTCCATCCCTTTATGACCACCATGTACCCATCCTCTGATGGCTACTTCCAGCAGGATAATGCATCATGTCACAAAGCTCGAATCATTTCAAATTGGTTTCTTGAACATGACAATGAGTTCACTGTACTAAAATGGCCCCCACAGTCACCAGATCTCAACCCAATAGAGCATCTTTGGGATGTGGTGGAATGGGAGCTTCGTGCCCTGGATGTGCATCCCACAAATCTCCATCAACTGCAAGATGCTATCCTATCAATATGGGCCAACATTTCTAAAGAATGCTTTCAGCACCTTGTTGAATCAATGCCACGTAGAATTAAGGCAGTTCTGAAGGCGAAAGGGGGTCAAACACAGTATTAGTATGGTGTTCCTAATAATCCTTTAGGTGAGTGTACAGTCCCTGACAAAAGTCTTGTCTCTTATCTATTTTGTAGAAACACCTGCTATTAACCTGACTTTTAATTAATCAATTGGTGTTAGAAATAGCTCATATGAAAAGCTAAAACCCTCCCAAATGATGTTGAACAATAAATTAGTTTCACTGAAAAAAGATTTATCATTTAATCAAGACAGAAAGGTCAAATTTTGGCAAGACAAAAGTTTTGTCGCCTATACAGAAATTGAACAAATTTACTGCAAATACAAAAATATGTCAGCAAATTAAGTAGTGGTGCTGTGAGATCCAAATTTAATATCTTGTATGACTTCCATGAGCTTGAAGGACTGCATCCATGCGGTTTGGCAAGGATTCATACAATTTATTGATGAAGTCATCAGGAATAGCAAAGAAAACAGTCTTGCATGCCTCCCAGAGTTCATCAATATTCTTTGGTTTCGTCTTCCATGCTTCCTCTTTCATCCTACCCCACATATGCTCAATGATGTTCATGTCTGGTGACTGGGCTGGCCAATCCTGGAGCATCTTGATCTTCTTCGCCTTGAGGAACTTTGATCTGGAGATGGAAGTATGCGATGGAGCACCATCCTGCTGCAGAATTTGGCCTCTTTTATGGTTGGGAATATAAGAGGTAGCTAAGATTTCTTGGTATTTTAGACTATTGATGTTGCCTTCCACCCTGCAGATCTCTCGCACACCCCCATACTGGATGTAACCCCAGACCATGATTTTTCCGCCACCAAACTTCACTGTCCATCCTTTTAGCAGGCTGTGGGCCTTGGCAAATGCCACATGGTTTTTCAATTGTCTTTTGTTTAGTGCTGGCTTCTGGGCACTGATTCGACCATGGAGGCCATTTCGAGACAGAATCTGACAAACTGTTCTGGTTGACACCGGGACTTCAGGTGACCAGGTCTCGTGGAGCTCTGTTGCAGTGGAAAATGGGCTGGCCTTGGATTTTCGAGCCAACAAACGGTCCTCTCGAGCAGTTGTCTTGCGGGGTCTGCCTGACCTGGGCTTGTCAAAAACGTCTCCAGTCTCTTCAAATCTTTTTTTTATCCTCTGTACTTGACGCTGAGACACATTGAAGGTGTCTGCCACATCAGCAGTGGATCTGGTCTTCAGCCTCTTGATAATCAAAACTTTAGTCTCAGGGTGAATCTTAGGCATGTTTGCAGAGGTCTTGTTGCAGTTGATGTGAAGGTCTAGTGTACTGGGGTTCTTTTTATACACACCTGAGACCTAATTGATCCATTATTAGTCACAGGTGAAGCTCATATGACAAGGCGACAACACTTATGTCTTTGCAAAAATTGACTCAATGGGCTCTACCAAGCTGTGAATATTAGAATACTTTTTGACAGTTTCGTTTTAAGTGTTGGGATTCAATTGAGCCATTTCTTGTAAAAAAAATCTTGATTAGAAATATATTTCAGCGGCATTTCAGGTCAATTTGTACACAAGCGACAAGACTTTTGTCAGGGACTGTATATATATATATTTGTCTTAGGCTAGCCTGATTTACTTTGGTAAGCCTATTATATATTTTAAAACAGTCGGGATGGTTTTCGCGGGAAATCGCGTACATAGCCTATGTCGCTTGCCGGTGCGTGTCTCGTCATATCCGTAAATAGAGAAAAGACTCGTGTGTGGGAGTGGCGTAGGTTCGTTGTCGCAACGAGTGAAAAAGTTTGACATGGAGCACGCAAAGTCTCGAACCTTCGGGGAATCACACGTTTAAAAAACGCCGATCAGAGGAGATTCTGCTGGGTAAAGCCGAGTTCAGACTGCACGATTTTCAAAGTCACTGCATGACTATCTTGGCCAGCATTCAGTCGCTGCTGTGTTCACACTGCACGATTGATCGGCGACAGAAGGTTTCACACTGCATGACTTTACAATAGGAGAGAATCGCCGACAACTCTGTCTGGCACGCAAACTACGTTTCACAACCAAACACACGCGAGATGTGACAAGGAAACAACGCGATATCGCGCATGCAAGACCGGAGTTCTCATGTGAGACTGGGATTATTATTAAAAATGGTAGCCCGCAAGAAGCTTGCAATACGAATTACCTGTGCTCTGATTTGCAGCGAAAACAAGAAAAAGAAAAGAAGAATATGGAGGAGGAAATGGTTGGGGAGACGTTACTCCCTCCTATAACTCCTCTCCGAACTCCCCGCTGCTCTGTATCTTGCTCTCTCATTGGCTGTTGGTCATCGCCGATGTAGTTTTCAGTCAGAACACTTTTCACACAGGAGTATTTTGAATCGCAGACAATTCCAGATATTTAGCATGCCAAATATCTCACGGGCGTCGGCGACTCGTCGGCGATTCTCTCAAATCGCGTCTTTGCTCATTCACACTGCGTGATTGTCACTCGCGTGAACAAGCACCGATTTGCCTGTGATTTCGGGCATTTGTCTGCGATTTCTCAAAACCTGTTGGCTAGCCAAAATCGGGGCTAAAATCGTGCTTAAAAGAGAATGCGACTGAGCTCTTATAAAACCAGAATCAACACTGACTCGGCTTTTCGGAGATGGCGAGAAATGATTTGAAATATTGAAAAAGCGACGCAGAGATGGTGTTTTTATTACTCAACAGGTGAGTAAGCTGTTATATTGTAAAGCATTTTTTATTGTGAAGGGTTATTTCATTATAGTTGTTGTAGCGCTGTGCTGGAATTGTTTTTTTTAAGGAAGTACCGTGTCTATTAATGGGTATAGTTACAGTAAAGTCTTTAGATAGTCAGCTTGAAATCAGTTCCATCTAAACTGGTTATATCTCTTAAGCCCAGTAGTGAATGTTTTATGAGTATGATAACCATATTCATCTGCACAGTGATGCAGAGCCGAAGCACAACCTAAATAATGTTCTTCCGCAAAATGCAGTCATTTTTTTTTTTTTTAACTGGCCAACAGTTACATGGTGTACCTTTTAAGACACAAATTAACTACTAAGACAAGAGGTGGTCATGTAAAACTCGAACCAAAAGCAGAAAGTACTATAAATGTATTAGGTAAGGCTTTTTAGAAGATACGTTTAAATTAAAATGCCTCAAAATTGACTGCAAAGTGTATTTTAAAATGTTTTTTTTTTTACCTGCTTCACAACCATGTGGTTCTTTGCAGGTTTCTGAATGATGTCACATCCTGTCACATGATATTGACCGCATGACTTGATCCAAAATGGTCCCTTTATATCGGTTACTCCGAATGACATCAATGAAATTCATTTTTCCAGACAATCTTTCTCATAACAAAGCAACGATTTCTACACATAATTTTAATACCATTTTGCACTATGTTGATGTATGATGTTATAAAATCATGCCAGNTTAAAATGCCTCAAAATTGACTGCAAAGTGTATTTTAAAATGTTTTTTTTTTTTACCTGCTTCACAACCATGTGGTTTTTTGCAGGTGTCTGAATGATGTCACATCCTGTCACATGATATTGACCGCATGACTTGATCCAAAAGGGTCCCTTTATATTGGTTACTCCGAATGACATCAATGAAATTCATTTTTCCAGACAATCTTTCTCATAACAAAGCAACGATTTCTACACATAATTTTAATACCATTTTGCACTATGTTGATATATGATGTTATAAAATCATGCCAGAATAAAAAATATATACTATTATTACATTTTAAGATATTTAAATCACAAATTAAATGGCTGTATTGGCCTTTGGACGGTTAAACCGAATGACCTTTTGACACTTCAAAATCTTTAAAATACCTTTATATGTAGTAAAATATAATTAAAACCTTTTGGATTCAATAAAAGAGATCTAGTTGTACTACCTTACATGCTTTGGATGTCATATCTTTGTTTTTTATTATTATTATTAAGGCCTTTGGATAAAAAAATTACCCGTCGCGTCATTGACCCATGTACACATTTAAAATTTTTATATAACTAAAAGTTTAATCTTTGACCTCAGATTTTAAAATAAAGTTGCTGTGCACTGAATTTTCAAAGTCTAGTGAGTAATTAAATTTAAAATAAGATATAATTATGGGACAGTTTTGCTGAAGTTTTCTTTGGTTTTTCCTCAGGGCTCAACAATTACCACAATATCTTGTTTTACCTGAATCATTTCACTATTATCCTATGGTATGTGATATTGCTGCGGGCCTTTGCTGATTTCCAGGAATTATTGTGAGACCCTTGGATGAACTCTCAGCATCGAATCATTGAAAAATATGAGCGCGCAGTGGCGACTGCTGCGTTTGTCATTAAGCTGAAAGGTGCCTCAGATTCAGTGCCGTTATACTGCATGTTCCTGTTCCCTTGTGTCAAGAATCCATTCAAGGTTTAAACTCCAGATAAAATCACTTTTCTCGGTAGCTGATCTCTTAATTAAAGAGAAACTATAGAAAATCAGAAAGGGATTTTCACAATTGATTTATCAATTAATCTGATCGTCAGTATATTCATCCACAATCTATGGACAACTCAGCTTCACCTCCACACCGACATTTAGAGGGGTTTTTTCTATTAAAAAGGCTTTATATCTAAATAATGGTACTTTTAAAACATTTTTAAAATGTTGTGCATAAAAACTAAGATAGATAGATAGATAGAAAATATAGATGGATAGATAGAAAAACTAGATAGATTGATAGATAGAAAAAAAATAGATGGATGGATAGATGGACGATAGATGGATGATAGATGATAGATGGATGGACAGACAAATGGATGGACGGATAGATGGACAGACAAATGGATGGACGGATAGATGGATAGATAGATGGATGGATGGATGGATGGATAGATGGATAGATAGATGGATGGATGGATAGATGGATAGATAGACAGTTAGATGGATGGACAGACAAATAGATGGACAGACAGATGGATGGATGGATGGACGGACGGATAGATGGACGATAGATGGATAGATAGACGGATGGGTGGATGAACGGACGGACGGATGGATAGACAGACTGATGGATGAACGAATGGACGGACGGATAGATGGACGGATAGATGGAGGAATGAACGGAAGGATGGATGGACAGATGGATAGATAGATAGATAGATAGATAGATAGATAGATAGATAGATAGATAGATAGATAAATGGACGGATGGACAGACAAATAGATGGAGAGACAGATAGATAAATGGACGGACGGACGGATGGACGAACGATAGATGGATAGAAAGACAGATGGATGAACGGACGGACAGACAGATGGATGGATGGACGGACAGATGGATGGATGGGCAGATGGATAGACAGACGGATGATGGACGGATGAACGGCAGGATGGATGGATAGATGGACAGATGGATAGATGGACGGACAGATAGATGGATGGACAGATAGATGGACGGATGGACAGACAAATAAATGGATGGATAGATGGACAGATAGATGGATGAATGTTAGATGGATGGATAGATGGATAGATGGATGGATGAATGGATAGATGGACGGACGGATGGATGGATGGATGGATGGATAGATGGACGATAGATGGATAGATTAACGGATGGACGGACGGAGAGATGGATAGATGGATAGACAGATAGACAAACGGATGGATGGATGAACGGACGGACAGATAGATGGATAGACAGATGGATGGATGGACGGATGAATGGAAGGATGGACGGATAGATGGATGGACAGACAAATAGATGGACGGACAGATAGATGGATGGACGGATAGATGGATAGATAGACGGATGGACAGACAGATAGATAGACAGATAGATGGATGGACAGATAGATGGACAGACAGATGGATAGACGGATAGATGGACGGATGAACGGAAGGATGGACGGATAGATGAACAGATGGATAGATAGATAGATGGATGGACAGACAGATAGATGGTCGGAGAGATAGATGGATGGACAGATAGATGGACAGATAGATGGATGAATGGATGAACGGAAGGATGGACGGATAGATGAACAGATGGATAGATAGATAGATAGATGAATGGACAGACAGATAGATGGTCGGAGAGATAGATGGATGGACAAATAGATGGACAGATAGATAGATAGATAGACATTTATTTTTACATCTATCATCCAGATGTTCAGCACTGCTCTTCTCCCTCATTCTCTCTTTCTCCACCTGCTCTTTCTCACTTTCCTCAATGAAGTATTTGAATCGCAGGCCATCAAAAGCAAAGCTCCAGCCAGCAGATGTGAAGCTGATCAGACGTTTGGGCAGAGATGATGTAGCCTGTTGCTATTCCCATTCAGCGGCTCTGTGAAATACAGCCACAGCGGATGAATAGAAAGGCAGCAGTTGATATATTTGATCATCGTTACTTTTCGAGATTCCCCAGACATCGGGGTCGGCTTCCCAAAGACTGAGTCAGTAATTTATTTGTCTGGGGATGGATAACATTCCAGTTCTTCATTTCCATATGTGGATGTTTTTTACTTTTCTTTTCCTTCTCGATAAACATCTAATGTTCATGCATGGAGGACGTTTCCTTTTCTTTCACGTCTCGTGTTCTCCTTGAATGCCTATATGGCTGCGTTGGGTTGTGTGTGCGAAACGTACTTCTTCAGTAAGATAAGTGATTGTTTAAACTTCATCAGAGTGATGACAATGTTTGTGCAACGGCCATCAGTCAAGTGCACAGGTCCAGTAAGTCATCCATCTTCCCACCCTAAGCACAGACTGCTTTATTTCATCATGAAATTTTTATGTGCAGAAAAATAACAAGATGGAAACCTGAGCACTGTGATTTTTTTTTGTTTCAAGGGAGGTATTTAAACAAAAGGCTTCTGTTGTTACTAAATCAATGTTAATTTGCGACTTGGCAAATGTTGGGTCAGAGGAAGTTTGTGGTTGAAGGATATTTCTTTCACATAGCTATCTCGTGGCCCCAAATTCTATACTCACACTCAATATGACCTTGTAGATATGAGAGGAAACCAAAAAGACGTACGTCATGGCATCTCGAGAGGTAGGTATTATTAGATCGTGTTTCAAAACTAACATTGAAGCACAGCTACACCTTTGTCCAGACATCATAACATCCGACGGTCCCTTCTGAACCTGGAGGAACTGCTAAAGATTACACGAGTCCTGCTGCCAAAGAAGAGTAGACAATACTGTGAAACTCTAGAACACTGTTACAAAAATAATAACAATAAAATGAAATAATGAACTACAAAATCCTGACCACAGGCAGTCATAAATACAGTGTTGTTCCAAGACTTACACCACATGGACAGCTTTTGGTGCAGTGGAGACTTGCCCAGTTTATCAAAGGGAGATATCTGAACCAGATGAGGAATCTGAGCCTCAAGTTAACAGCTGAGACTGGGGTTAGCATGCTTTCATCAGCTGGTACGGTTGAGGATATATTTGGGTAGCTGAAAAGAGCCTCTAAATAACGGCTGATTTAAAGAATTATCACACTTTAACTGAAGATGAGTTAGTGGGTGGGATATATTAGGCAGCAAGTGAACTTTTTGTCCTCAAAGTTGATGTGTTAGAAACAAGAAAAATGGGCAAGCGTAAGGATTTGAGTGAGTTTGACAAGGACCAAATTGTGATAGCTAGACGACTGGGTCAGAGCATCTCCAAAACTGCAGCTCTTGTGGGGTGTTCCCGGTCTGCAGTGGTCAGTATCTATCAAAAGTGCTCCAAGGAAGGAACAGTGGTGAACCGGCGACAGGGTCATGGGCGGCCGAGACTCAGCGAAAGCTGGCCCGTGTGGTCCGATCCAACAGACGAGCTACTGTAGCTCAAATTGCTCAAGAAGTTAATGCTGGTTCTGATAGAAAGGTGTCAGAATACACAGTGCATCAGTTTGATGTGTTTGGGGCTGCATAGCTGCAGACAGTCAGGGTGCCCATGCTGACCCCTGTCCACCGCCGAAAGAGCCAACAGTGGACACGTGAGCATCAGAACTGGACCACGGAGCAATGGAAGAAGGTGGCCTGGTCAGATGAATCAGGTTTTCTTTTACGTCACGTGGATGGCCGGGTGCGTGTGCGTCGCTTACCTGGGGAACACATGGCACCAGGATGCACTATGGGAAGAAGGCAAGCCGGCGGAGGCAGTGTGATGCTTTGGGCAATGTTCTGCTGGGAAACCTTGGGTCCTGCCATCCATGTGGATGTTACTTTGACACGTACCACCTACCTAAGCATTGTTGAGACCATGTACACCCTTTATTCGACATGTTGTACATGGTCAAATCATGTTCACCTTACTATCCCATGAGGCTAAGGGAGAGGATCTGTGAATGGATTTGAAGCGATGCAACTGACGCAGTAGGTCACATGACAATGACAACATGGCGGATGTAGTACATTCGAATTTTGTGCATTCTATCTACACACAATTATGCTATATAGAACATGCTTTTTTAACGGTCCCAAAGTAAGTTTCAAACCAAATGTTGTACCTACTATACAGTAAGGCTGGGCAAAAAAATAGATTTTTCGATTAATTGTTTTTTTAAAACGTGGTCTATATTGATTCTCTCCTTGCCCTTAAACTGACAAATTCACACAATAATGCCTGAATTACCCTAGTAAACCTAGTCGGTTATGACTTAAGTGAACATAAACTGTAGAGAAAGACAACGCATGTGTATCATTAAATTGGATCTGTGCATGCTTTTAAAGTGACAGCAGCCTAATATTCCTGCTGTCTGTGTTTTTAAAGGATTAGTTCACTTCAGAATTCAAATTTCCTGATCATTTACTCACCTCCATGTCATCCAAGATGTTTGTTTTTCTTTCTTCAGTCGAAAAGAAATGAAGGTTTTTAAGGAAAACATTCCAGGATTTTTCTCCATATAGTGGACTTCACTGGGGTTCAACGGGTTGAAGGTGCAAATGTCAGTTTCAGTGCAGCTTCAAAGAGCTCTACATGATCCCAGACGAGGAATAAGAGTCTTATCTAGAGAAACCATTGGCCATTTTCTAAAAAAAAATTTAAATTTATATACTTTTTAACCACAAATGCTCGTCTTGCACTGCTCTGCGATGCGCCACGCATTACGTAATCACTTTGAAAAGGTCACGTAGGCGGAAGTACCGATCCAGTGTTTACAAAGCGAACGTGCAAAGACTAAGTCAAACAGCCTTTACAAAAAAAGGTAAAACAACAACGTTGAACGATTTTGAAGTTGGAGGAGAAAATGAGAGTTTTTCGCTGTTCCGCGGTACTTCCATCTACGTCACGCGTGACCTTTTCAACGTGATTACGTCATGCGTGGTGCATCGCAGAGCAGTGCAATATGAGCATTTGTGGTTAAAAAGTATAGAATTGTTTATTTTTTTTAGAAAATGGCCTATGGTTTCTCTAGATAAGACTCTTATTCCTCGTCTGGGATCGTGTAGAGCTCTTTGAAGCTGCACTGAAACTGACATTTGGACCTTCAACCCGTTGAACCCCAGTGAAGTCCACTATAAGGAGAAAAATCCTGGAATGTTTTCCTCAAAAAACCTTCATTTCTTTTTTCGACAGAAGAAAGAAAGACCCTAACCCTTAATTATTAATGACTGTTTATTTGTCTTTAATAATCTAGTAGTTTTAGCTATGGTATCAAGAATCAAGAATTGTTCAATTGCACTGGTATCTAAAATTTTGGTATCATAACCTTATTTATTACAATACAGGGATACATGGGTCAAAAACAACAAAAACAATAACTATTTATTCATTTATTATACTTTTGGGGCAGGGAAAATCGAATCATTGAATTCTATTAATCGAATCGAATTGCGATTATACTATACCAGCCCTACAGTATGCAATTTTGGATGCAGTGCGTACAAATACGAAATAATTAGTGACTCAAATATTAGTGAATGAGACCCAATGTTCTGACACCAGCTGATTTCCCAAACCCTGTGTAAAACCAGCAAAACAGACTATTCTAACCAGTCTGAACCAGAACACGCTTTTTTTTAGTAGGATTTAGCTAAATTGTTGCCTTAGAAATGTTATTTTGAATGATCATGACTGAGTTCATTTAAGGTTTATTCTTTAAACAGGATCAAACTAGGAGAGTGTGAATCTGGTTTTTATTTTTAAATAATCTGTGTTTATTTTTCAAAACCACCAATACTTATATTTCCTCTCATACAGTCATGCATTCCATAGACCTGCATTCAATCAGCTTTTCTTTAAAGAAGTGACTCCAAAACTCTTTTGTTTCTCAGGTTTTGATTTTTGTGCTTTGACACAAAATGATAGAGGCACAGTTCACTTTCCCAGTGATCACGATCCATTTGGAATCAGGACATTGGCATTTTTCCCCCCTCGGCTGTCTCACATCTGTCTCCGTCTTTATCCAACTGATTTACTGCGGCAGAATGTTGACATCTGCAGATCCCATACGAATGAATCTACCGTTTCATCACAGAAACAAAAATCAATCATTCTAAAAACTCATCGAAATGAGATTCTTCAAAGCTCTAGACTGTGTATTGTGAGAAAGAATTCTGCTGTAAATGAATGACTTCACCTAGGTGATTGATGGAGGGAGTTGTGTTATACAGTGGTCTGTATTTTGAGTTTTAGAAACGGTTCAGAAGTGGTCAGCCAGTCTGCATACATCTGGCGAGACGCGAGAGTTTTTCAATAGCTCCGCAACAATTACTGGCAGTAAATAACAGTGTGAGTTTTTATGATGTGTCTCAGGCTGATATCCATGCTTAAGACATAAAACAGCTCCTTAAAGTGAAATCCCATCAGAACAGTTGATGGGCAAGCTTGTAATCAAATCAGCCTAATTACAACCACTCTTTGCCATTTTAAATCCATAACCGTCACATGATTTCAATAAAAAAGAGGATATTTTTTTCAGCGTTTTCATTTGCAATAGAGTTTTATGAGTTACCAGTACTCGAACAAATGTTTCTTTGTTTGCAGGAAATGTCAAGCATACAGGCTATTCTCTGGCATTGTAAAATCGAAATAATTAAATGAGTTTTGGCAGCCTGTGCAACAAAATCATTTCTGTAAGTGTTTAGCCCAGTATGATTGCAGGCGTCTAATGAGGTAAAGGTCACCGCAGTGTTGGATGTGAAGCTGAGGTTTTCATAGAGATTTACTATGCCGCACCACCTAGTCGCTGTTGTCAGTATAACATTACTTCAAGGAAGTTGCATTACATGCGGTTTTTCAAACAAGTAGCTGCATGTGTCAGAACCTAAATATAATGCCTTTGTGTGACTTTCACTTTGTGAATTTTTGAAAAAATGCGGTAGTATACAGTGTTTGCAAGATTGTGATAATGTGGAAATGTGCTATCCTAGATAAAATTATTGAAATAACTAATATTGTCCCTTATATTAACCCTCATGTGCTCTTTGGGGTCAGGGGTTTGACACTAAGGGACTTTTCCTTAGTTTAAAAACATGGTTCCCTTCATCTCAGTTGAACAGAATTGTATGACTTTTTCTACATTATCTATATTTTCATTTGTCCGAAAAAAAGAGAAAAAAAAGAATTTGCCAATAAAATAAATAATTCTTGCATTCATTTGAGAATTTCCACACATAAATGATGGCCTGGTACTAGAGCACAAATACAGTGTTGAACATGAACATAATCTTTCACACACACATGTTGGTATACAGGTGCATCTCAATAAATTAGAATATTATGAAAAAGGTTTTTTTTTCTGTAATTTAATTCAAAAAATAAAACTTAAATATATTCTAGATTTATTAGACAAAGTAAAATATTTCCAGACTTTTTTGTTTTCATTTTGATGATTACAGCTTGCTGCTCATCAAAATCAAAAAATTTGTATCTCAAATTATTAGAAGTTCTATTAAATGACCATTCTCAGGGTATAAATACTGGATTTAGGTCAGTAATCCCAAAAGCAGTCATGGGGAATTCTGCTGACTTGACAGTTGTCCAGAAGACGATCATCAAGACCCTCTACAATGAGGGTAAGCCACAGAGGGTCACTGCTGAAAGAGCTGGCTGTTCACAGAGTGCTGTGCCAAAGCATATTCATGGAAAGTTGACTGGAAGGAAAAAGTGTGGTAAGAAAAGGTGTACAAGTGAAAGGAATGAGCGCAGGCTTGAGAAGATTGTCAGGCGAAGACGATTTAAAAACTTAGGAGAGCTTCAAAAGGAGTGACTGATGCTGGAGTCAGTGCATCAAGAGCCACCACACACAGACATCTTCAGGGGAATGGGCTACAACTGTCACTACCAAGCCACTTCTGAACCAAAGACAACGTCAGAAGTGTATTACAAGGGCTAAGGAGAAAAAGAACTGGACTGTTGCTCAGTTGGTCCAAAGTCCTCTTTTCAGATGAAAGTAAATTTTGCATTTCGTTTGGAAATCAAGGTCCCAGATTCTGGAGGAAGAGTGGAGATCCAGTGTGAAGTTTCCACAGTCAGTGATGATTTGGGCTGCATGTCATCTGCTGGTGTTGGTCCACTGTGTTTTCTGAAGTCCACAGTCAAAGCAGCCATCTACCAGGAAATTTTAGAGCACTTCATGCTTCCTTCTGCTGACAAGCTTTATGGAGATGCAGATTTCATTTTCCAGCAGGATTTGGCACCTGCCCACACTGCCAAAGGTACCAAAATCTGGTTCAGTGACCATGGTGTTACTGTGCTTGATTGGCCAGCAAACTCGCCTGACCTGAACCCCATAGAGAATCTATGGGTATTGTCAAGAGGAAGACGAGAGACACCAGACCCAACAATGCAGATGACCTGAAGGCCGCTATCAAAGCAACCTGGGCTTCCATTACACCTGAGCAGTGCCTCAGGCTGATCACCTCCATGCCACGCCGCATTGATACGCAAGATGGCGCCGCGGATGGCAGCTTCAGTGCATAGCTCTTCAGTGTTTGTTCTGTTTTTGTTCGTTTTTCCTGTTTTTTGTTTTTCAAACACCATCAGTTTTACCAGGGATGAACTGCTGAACATTCGGCAGTACACACCACAAAATCTTTTACCGGATTTCGATTNCTGATTCTGATTCTGATGCAGTAATTCATGCAAAAGGAGGACCAACCAAGTATTGAGTGCATAGAAATGAACATGCTTTTCAGAAGCCTGATATTTCTGTTTAAAATATCCTTTTTTTATTGATCTTATGAAGTATTCTAATTTATTGAGATAGTGAATTGGTGGGTTTTTGTTAAATGTGAGCCAAAATCATCACAATTAAAAGAACCAAAGACTTAAATTACTTCAGTCTGTGTGCACTGAATTTCCACAATTTGAGTTGAATTACTGAAATAAATGAACTTTTCCTCGACATTCTAATTTATTGAGATGCACCTGTATGTGGTTTACGGGGACTCTCCATAGGCGTAATGTTTTTTAATACTGTACAAAGTGTATATTCTCTCCCCTTACACTAACCCAACCCCTAAACCTACCCATCACAGAAAACTTTCTGCATTTTTTAAATAAAAAAAAAACACAGTTTAGTATGTTTTTAAAGCCATTTGGTTTATGAGGACACAGGAAGTGATTAAAATGGTTAAGAGCATTAAAAGACTACTAAACATTTAGCAATTTTTGGCTTGGCCCATTTTTTTTCCTGGGTATTTTTGATTATTTTGAAAAACCTACTTTTGCGAACTAGTTCTAGGTTTTTGGACCGATCGGAACCAAACCAGTGCAGCAAGATTCTATGGAGTCTGATTGTCAATACTTCACAATTTTTTTTTTGAAATTTCGATTCACGGCCTCTAAATGTGATGATACACATGGCAAATTTTTAAGCAATGTTGCCGTCAATGGGCACCCTGATGAGACACATGGCAACGGACAGTTGGCCCACGTTAATCCCGTCAAACGCTACATTCACGTGCCCTACAGCCTACGCCACTACACTAGTATTTAACTTAAAACATTTGATGGCTAAATTACAGCCAACGCACATTAAATTGGACACCTGTTGGTATTTTAAGCGTTAAATGAGGTAAATTCCCTGTTTTGGGTTGACACTTGACAACTTACCAGCGTAAAAAGAAATAAGTTCACGCTCCTTTTCTTCGCTCCACTGCCACTGAGAGGCCGCCATCTTGTTTGAATTTTTTCTGAAATCTCCAAGCCGGTTACGTGATCGGCTGCTTGCATTCTGATTGGAGGATCTCAAAAAAATTCCCCACGACCTATCTAAAGTATCCAGATAGAAATTTGTTGCTCATTCTCAATGCGAAAGTGCTCAAGCAACATTGCTCAAAAAGTTGCTCCGTGTATCATCAGTTCAAAACGTTCAAAGTGGGCGGAGCCACTTTTACTAAAATGGCTGTAACTCATGAATGGAATTTTTACCAAACTCAGCACACATATGTAAGAGCTCATTCTGTGATTGTGTGAAAAAGAATGTGGCAACTGGCCACTTGGTGGCGCTATGACATGGAAAAAACTTGTCTATAACTATGCAACCTGAAGTCTGATTGACTTGAAAATTGGCATGTGGTGTCTTTGTCCGAGGTGCCAAGACTGCCTCTGAGGACATTTCAAGAATCTCGTAAAATGCAGCTCAGTTCTGTGAGAAATTCGAAAGAAATCAGCCTCCAGGGGGCGTCTTCGCGTTTTTCACATGCATAAAGGATTGTATATCACGCGATTTTTTGCACACGCCCACGGCATTCATACCACATGGTAGAATTCCTCATTCTGAGCAACTTTGCTTTCGCTGTCCATCAAATCGTTCGTTAAATATTGGAGATTATTTCAAAAACCAACTTTGGCGAACTAGTCCAAGGTTTTTGGCTCAACCTCGATCACTGTTAAATAGCTTTTAAAACCATATATTTCCTATGGTAAATTTGCCTGTATCGGCTGTAAATGGTCTTTTCCATCAATTATCAAAGTGGTTACATGCTAGCTAAATAAAACACAATATATTTTTATGCATGTACTTAAAGTGCTAGAACCCCGTTAATTGCTGCTTGCAGCTATATTTTTTCATTTGCAACTTCAAACAAATCACCAGTGTATGTTACGTAATTATTAGTGGTATGGATGGGTGTGTTTGGTTGACTGAGATGTATTTCTGATATCTATAGTTGTGATGAAACACTGGGTCATTGTTTCGCACCCAGAATAGAGTTCAGTAGGGGGTCTCGTCGGGAAGCCAGTTACACAGACAGAGGGAAATTCCTGTCCTCCTATGAATGTTTTATTAGCCAGGCTGGCGGGTGTGTGTAGGTTAAAATATTCACCCCTTACCACAAGGCACAAAACCACACCAACTTATACGTGCTAGGACTGAAGCAGACGGGTCCAAATGACTATGAGCTTGTTAGGAGTTCTCATGTCAAGTTCTCAAACAATGCCAGTCATAACTTCAAGCTTTTTAAAGCTCTTGAGATCATGGTGCACAAGCTGAAATCATGAAAATGGATCCCATTTGTATAAAAGAATTTGATATGGGGGAAAAAATAAATTAAGCTGTGCATCATGATTCTTTCCTTAACTATTCTAAATCAATTCACATAATATAAGGAATAATTTTCATTTTCAATGACTCTACCACTAAACATTCAATTTATTTTTATTTTTAAGCAAAGCATTTTTTATATAGTATTTGCTATACATATTTATTTTGCCATAAAATGGTTAGTTCACCCAAAAATGAAAATAATGTCATTTATTACTCTCCCTCATGTCGTTCTACACCCGTAAGACCTTTAATAATCTTCGGAACACAAATTAAGATATTTTTGATGAAATCCGATGGCTCCGTGAGGCCTGCATAGCCAGCAATGACATTTCCTCTCTAAAGATCCATAAATGTACTAAAAACATATTTAAATCAGTTCATGTGAGTACAGTGGTTCAATATTAATATTATAAAGCGACGAGAATATTTTTGGAGCGCCAAAAACCAAAGCAAGACTTATATAGTCATGGCCGATTTCAAAACACTGCTTCAGGAAGCTTCGGAGCATAATGAATCAGCGTGTCGAGTCATGATTTGGATCGAATGTGAAACCGCCAAAGTCACGTGATTTCAGCAGTTTGGCGGTTTGACATTCGATCCAAATCATGATTCGACACAAAAGATTCATAACGCTCCGAAGCTTCCTGAAGCAGTGTTTTGAAATCGGCCATCACTATATAAGTCGCTATTTTGTTTTTTTTGGCGCACCAAAAATATTCTCATGGCTTTATAATATTAATATTGAACCACTGTACTCACATGAACTGATTTAAATATGTTTTTAGTACCTTTATGGATCTTGAGAGAGGAAATGTCATTGCTGGCTATGCAGGCCACACTGAGCCATCGGATTTCAACAAAATATCTTAATTTGAGTTCCGAAGATTAACGAAGGTCTTACAGGTGTAGAGCGGCATGAGGGTGAGTAACGAATGACATTATTTTCATTTTTGGGTGAACTAACCCTGTAAATGTTAAGGTTACATTACAAACAGATTTTTGTTCACTAAAATTATTTTAAAAATATGTAATGGGCCGAAAATTATACAGCATTATTTCAACACTCTTGTTGGAAAATTATGCAAAACATTACTGAATTTGTTGTAATTTTCAATTAATTTTCTTGTTGATGGATTTCAAGTCATTCTTGCAAATTTATCAAAACCTCCCCTGTATTAAGAAAAATTTATCTTGATGACAAATCAATAGAATTTGCTTAAAGTGTTTAGAATTCATCACAGAAAAACAAATGTTTAAAGGGCATTTAAAGGGGACATTGGATGTCCCTTTTTACAAGATGTAAAAAGTCTCTGATGTCCCCACAGTGTGTATGTGAAGTTTTAGCTCAAAATACCCCACAGATTACTTTATAGCATGTTAAAATTCACACTTTTTGGCTTTTTTGTATCCCTTGTGTCCCTTTAAATGCAAATGACCCCTTTCAAGAAGAGGGCGGAGCTTCAAAAGCTCGTGTTCAACCCGCAACAACAAAACAGGGCAATCTCACGCACTGAAAATGTAAGAAACTTGCGGTGTTCAGCCTTATATGTTCAAACCGGAGTCAGACACTGGTGCCTACAGAACCAGAGAACATATGCTGCATGGAGATAGAACAGGTTTAGTTTAATTACGGTTATAACTTATGTTGTCGTAACCAGCTTATAGTCTCACTCCGGAGACCATAAGCTGGATCATGAACAGTTGGTACTGATCAATCCAGCCACTGCGTCTGCAGCGGCTCTGATGTCGAGAGTACATGAAGACTGTTAAGTTCACTCTTACATCCAACAACAAAACACCTGAGTTGCTAACGAGACACACTTGTCACTACAGCTGCTCCAGCCTGGAGAAAATGGTGGACAGTGTACGACTCGCTCAGGGCGGAGTCTATGCTAATACGGCAGAGTCCGTCAGCATTCGTGGGTGTCTTATTCAAACTGCTTCAAAATTTGCGCACTGCATAACAATGTTGACAATACAAATGTTTATTTAATGAAGTAGAAAAACTGAAATAGTATTTGCTTGTAAAACATAGTCCAGTAATTACCTATTACAACCCTATTGTAATTGTTAAAATTTCCAAGGATCAGCATTCTCGTCTGAAAGTGATCGGGCAGACCAAACTGTAAATCATTTATAACTCTTAAACCGTTAGGCGTAGGCTCAAGTGTCTTATATCTTTGGAATCCTGGGCTAGTCCTTGGTTTTTGGCCCGATTGGAACCAAACCAGTGCAGCAAGTTTCTCTGGAGTCTGATTGTCAGTAATTTAAAAAAAAAATTCGATATTTTCACCAAACTTTGCATAAAAAGGATGCTGCGACTGGCCACTTGGTGGCACTAAAACATGGAAAAAACTTAAAAATGGCTATAACTACGCAACCCGAAGTCTGATTGACTTGAAAATTGGCATGCAGTGTCTTTGTCCAAGGTGCCAAGACCACCTTTGAGGACATTTGTGTATCTTGAAAAATGTGGCCAGCGGCAGCCAATGAATTTTAAACAGCTATCAGAGAAGGTTAACGGAGGTTAACAAAAATTCAAGGTAATACTTTGATGGTCCACTTTAGACATTTTATTAACTATAAGTAACTTTGCAACTACTTGTTAAAGGATTAGTCCACTTTTAAATAAAATTTTCCTGATAATTTACTCACCCCCATGCCCATACCAATCACGGCCTCATAATAATCCCCATCCATTTAAAATTGGCTCTTTCTCTCTCTCTCTCCTCTCCACCTAGAGCTGGTGTGTGGTGAGCGCACTGGCGCCGTTGTACTGTGGATGCTGCTCACTGGTGGTGGATGAGGAGAGACCCCTGATATGATTGTAAAGCGCTTTGGGTGTACAGTTGTACATAGGAAAGCGCTATATAAATGCCTCATTCATTCATCCAAGATGTTCATGTCTTTCTTTCGTCAGTCGAAAAGAAATTAAGGTTTTTGATGAAAACATTCCAGGATTATTCTCCTTATAGTGGACTTCAATGGGCTCCAGACGGTTGAAGGTCAAAATTACAGTTTCAGTGCAGCTTCAAAGGGCTTTAAACGATCCCAGACGAGGAATAAGAGTCTTATCTAGAGAAACGATTGGTAATTTTTGAAAAAAATTCAACTGTATATGCTTTATATAAACAAATGTTTGCCTTCTAAGTGCTTCCGCCAAAACCGGATTTTCGCATTCTTCAAAAAGCTTACGTCGTATGTCCTACGCCTTCCCTATTCTACTTACGGAAAAAAAACTAAACTGGCGCCGCGTTCGTTCTGTAAGTAGAACAGGGAAGGCGTAGGACAACAGCGTAAGCGTTTTGAAGAATGCGGAAAGCGGAAACACATGCAAGACAATAATTTGTGTTTATAAAGTATATACAGTTGTATTTTTTTCGAAAATGGCAGATCGTTTCGCTAGATAAGACTCTTATTCCTCGTCTGGTATTGTTTAAAGCTCTTTGAAGCTGCACTGAAACTGTAATTTTGACAGGAGGCCATTGAAGTCCACTATAAGGAGAATAATCCTGGAATGTTTTCATCAAAAACCTTCATTTCTTTTCGACTGAAGAAAGAAAGACATGAACATCTTGGATGACATGGGGGTGAGTAAATTATAAAATTATAAATTGTCAGGAAAATTTTATTTAAAAGTGGACTAATCCTTTAACCTCTTCTACTAACACGAACCCTAACACCTAACAGTCTACTATTCTCTAATGAGAGTTAGTTGACATGTAGTTGCAAAGTTACTTATATTTAGTAGATTTGTAAGGTAAACTCAGATTTATAAGGTATGTCCGAAAATTCATACAGTGCACACTCCAGTGCATTACTTAATTGGTTGTTTTGATAGTCCCGTTTATTGTGTTTTAATGTGACGGATGACCGATTGCTAGCAGTGTAGAATGGGTGAAATGCCTTGAAATGATAGTCTTCTCATTTATTATGATCCATCTCATGGGGCTCCAATTAGGACCCTCTGCAACTCTCTATAGGACCCTGTTGATGCATTTGCTTCAATCAAAGTTTTAATAACTCAAAAGCAACGTATGGATCGTGTCTGTCATCGTTCCCCTCCTCTGTTATAGTCCTGAGTAATATGTACGACAAAGTCGTCCCCCTGATAATGCAGTGAAGATCAGTTTTCTGGTGGAGGTGACGTCATTCCTGAGGACTGAAGGCATGCAGTGGGAGTACAACGGCAGCTCCTGTCATATTGCTCACAGTTTTAGCCGTCGATGTGAATACCATGTGCTCGCTCTGACGTCGGCGAGAGGAAGGTGTCTTGAAGTTCAGTCCTCCGTATATTGAGTTGGCTGAAGAAACGCCGCCGCATCTGGTGTAGCATAAGTCAGGAGATTGAAACGAGCTCATACTCTCGCTTCGCTGGAAAAACAAGGAGCGTATTTCTCAGCTTTTGAGAACCATAAAATCTGCTGTTAATAATGGCACACTGATGTGGTTTGGCTCCTTCACACTAATATGTCACTGTCTGGACGAGGCTTAACGGGTATTTCGGGGCGACAAGCGGATCACTGAGTGGTGAAAACTAAGATCACTACTGAATCTCTTGGTGCGGATTCACTTACATGCCTAGATTTATCCTCTGAACTAGAGCTTAGACCACCAGGCGAAGAAACAATAATGAGAGCCAACTGTGAGATATTACGACAGGAAAGCTTCCAGAAAGCTCCCAGTTCACACCTACTCTGGATAATTTTCACACAAACGTATTTGTCATTCCCTATCTAGTGTTTTCCCTCCCACATTTTAGTCTTCTCTCTCTCGTATTGTGGTCTTTATGTTTTGACTCAAAACTCACTACTTTCTAGCATCTCTACGGCCTCTTTATTTCAGCTGTTAACCCTGTAAATCCTGAACAATAATCAGAAAAATCTCATTTTTTTAAAGCCTTGAGACAAATCCAAAAACTGCTTCAGTTTCAGTCAAGTTAGTGTTCATTTTGAAATAAGATTAACTTTCATATTGTTAATAAGTTTACTTTATAAAAATCAGTAAAGATTTCACAGAAAATATCAATCAGATGACAGAAGTGTGCAACCGGTTATTCAGCAATGATCATTTATGTTGATAATTTAGAGGCATTCGAATTTTGTATATCAAATATGATACACAGTATAGGCTTTATAGGGTTAAAGTATAACATTTATTATGCAAAAATAAAAAAATCTAATTTATGGGTCGTATCCCATCACAAATACTCTTTGCCTCTTCAGTGATATGATGCTTATGTTTCTTTTGCTTTTCCTGCCTTTGCATGTAAATGTCATGCATTATTTTCATGTTTGATTGAATTAAATTTCAACAGATGGGGTAAATGAAAGAAACTGACATGCTGTTGAACCTTGGGTTTTGTTAGGGTTGAGATTATCCATTTTCTTTCAGAAAACACACTATATTGCAAATTACCTGAAGTCAAATGTGAGGGAAAGACAGAAATTTCAGCCCTTGTTTGCAAATATTCAAAATCTCATTTGCATTTTCTTTTAGATTAAAAAATAACATTGGTTCTCGCATATGTTGAAGCCAAATGCGACATGCATCATGTTTTAATATTTAACTTGACTTAAATTTTGGTCTTTTCCTCATTGGATGACTTTAAAAGACTTGTGTTGAGTCGGCAGCATACGGGTTTGAAATAATGACAGATTTTTGGGTGAAATATTCTAATGTTCTCAACGCATGAGGAAGCTGAAGGTTCTTGAGGCTCTTCGTGGACGCTGGTTCTGGGATGGTCCAGAAAGAGCGCTGCCATCATCGTCACAGTACGATCTCTGTTGCAAAGACAAAGCAGACCTTGCCCTGCTGGGAAGTTGTCTAGGCAGGAGCAGGAATTTGTCCCCAATCACTCTGTCATGTTGTCACTTCCCTCTCTGGGAATCAGAAGAGAAACAATATGGCAACTGTACTGAGTTTCAGCAAGTACTACTTTATCCAATAGCATACAGACCGCCGTCTCTGTCTTAAAGGGACGGTTCACCCAAAAAAATTTAAATACTCACCCTCATGTCATTCCAAAATGGTACATCCTAAAAAAAATACTGGGTTGTTTCAACCCAAATTTGGGTCAAAAATGGACAAACCTAACCGTTAAGTTAAACATTTGATAAAAAAAAATTAACCCAACAGTTGGGTTTGTCCATACTTGACCCAAATTTGGGTTGAAACAACCCAGCATCTAGAGTGTATGACTTTCTTTCTTCTTTGGGACACAAAAGACGATACTTTTAAAAAGAGTATTTAGTATGGAAATAATATACTTTAAAAGAACATACTTAAGTATTGTTGTCAGACACTCAATACCATGTTATTTACAATTAAATGAAAATGTATTATAGTTTAAATTTATATCAAATGCATTTTGTTGAACTTAAGAGTGGTTGACCCACTTAAATAGGACTTATATAGAGTACTGTTGAATATTGACAAGCATTTATGATACACACTCTTAAATGTTTGACCAACATGCTGTGTAGTTTTATTTAACTCAACTATTGTTTAAAAATGACTATATGTCTGGCTTAAAATGAACCCAAAATAGGTTGGAAATTAAAAATCAGACACATAATTACTAGAGGCAACAATAATAATCAAAAGGTGAACATTTATTAATAAGCAATTTAATAAATGTTTATTGTTTAATTATTATTCATTAAACTTATTAATAAATGTTCATTTCCAACATATTTTGGGTTCATTTTAAGCAAGAAATACAGTAATTTCTAAACAATAGTTGAGTTAAATAAAACTACCCAGCAGGTTGGGCAAACATTTAACCCAACCGCTGGGTTAAAACAACCCAGTCATTAGGTTTGTCCATTTTCAACCCAACTTGGGTTGTTTTTAACCCAGCATTTTTTCATAGCGTAACTAAAATATGCTGTAATGTCATTTCTATTGAAACTTGTATATCAAGGATTGTGATGAAGTTGCAATTTAGTACATTTTAAATATATTCACTTGAAATGTAATGTCAAATAAAACACTAGAGTTAAAATCAAGTACTTTACATGTGCTTTAGTATGTTAGTCAAAATAGCACAGTGTGCTTCTATAAAGCATGACAAAAGATTATTAAAACAAATTAACATTTTTAATATGACATTAAAGCACACTTAAAAGCGCACTTTTCGAGTTTAATTTAATGTAAGGACTTTTAAGTGGTATTAAGTAGTTTTTTTTTTATATACTTAAGAATTAAAGTTCGCTGTAAGTGCACATTCAATAGAATTAAGTGCACTTCTTTTTCACCAGCGTGTCCTTTAAGAGCAGTATTAGTAGTCATTTTAACATGCCAGGGGTTTGACTCTGGATGGACACCAAGTAACAGCACAGAAGCATAAAACTCAATGACCAAGACAGTCTTAAACAAGCTCTAAATAAGAGGCATGTTTGTCGTAGGAGCAGTGATGAAGCCCTTCCAATATATTGAACACGTCACTGCACACAGAGATAAACTGACAAAAGAAAGTCTTGTTAGCAGGAATCATTAGGATTCACCTAAAGCACTGTGGCAGGCATATAAAAGTTGCTTTCTTCCTCTGCTTTGTCTCGTTATTCTGACAGTCGAAGTCATAAAGTCTCTCTCTGCAAGCTTCTTTTCCCTCGTCCATTAAACCCATCTCTCCTCTCCAGATCGTTCTGCTTGATCGGACATGAGCACAAAAGAGCCACAGTTGCATTCTGCCTGTTTTCTTGCCTGTTGAAAGGTAGAGATGGTTTTGTCAGTGCCTCACAAAAGTTCTAGTTCACAGACACTGTTTGGCTGTTGTAGCACATATATTAAATGTAGGTCTAAATGCGTTTTGCATTATAAAAATGCCTGGTTCAGTTTTATCTATAACTCAACGCATGCACTGATTACTTTAAAAGGGTGGTTGATTATGATTTCACTTTTTTAACTTTGGTTAGTGTGTAATGTTGCTGTTTGAGCATAAACAACATCTGCAAAGTTACGACGCTCAGAGTTCAATGCAAAGGGAGATATTTTCTTTTACAGAAATCGCTTTTTAAGGACTACAACAAATAGCTGGTAGGAACTACAACGAGCTTCTTCCTGGGTTGGTGACATCACTAACCCTAAAATTTACATAAACCCCGCCCCTCGAGAACATGCAAAAAATGGTGCGAGGCTGTGTTGTTGCCATGCCGTCATTTTACGCCGGACTGCTTCACAAACGAGGGTCAATTCAACGCTGGATTTGCACAAAAGATGAACATGACGGCACATGCTAGTGGATGAGTTGAATCAACTCCACAGCAACTACATAAATGTATCCACTAACCATTCAAAAACGTCCAGTTTCATTCTAAAAGTTGTAACTTCTTCCTGAGTTTTTGCTCACACCCAAATTTGACAAGCTATAATAAATGATCTGTGGGGTATTTTGAGCTGAAACTTCACAGACACATTCTGGGGACACCAGAGACTTATATTACATCTTGTTAAAGGGGCCTTATAGGTACCCTTTAATTGTAGTATTTGTGTTTTCCAGTTCATAACCTTTTAAGCTTAAGTATAAGAGCTTTTGAAGTTTAAATGTTTCAAGATATTGAACTGGAAAACAAAAAAATCTGAAGTAAGTTTATAATATATCATATTTCACAAAGCTTGTGCTGTAGTAGTAACATATTGTAAAACAAAATTCAATTGCTTCCAGCTTAGCTTAGAAAATAAGGCCAATACACCAACATCATTGGGAATTTGGGGAATAAACAAGAAAAATAAAAAAGCTTTACTTATTTATCTGTTCATGGAAAATCTGTAATGAATAACAGCTATCATGTGAGACGGCGATTCAGTAGTTGATTTTGCAGGCAAAAACATTGCATGAAAGTTGATTCAGAGCCACAAACTTTTTGACGTTAGGCCAGAAGTCGCCACAGGCTGTTTTTTCTTCAACGGGAACTCGCATCGCCCATTAACTTGCAAAATTACACCCCAAATTGACCATAATTGTTGAAATGGCGATGACGAGTACATATTTTGTACGCAGGATGTACACCTCCGCAAAAGATGCGACGTGTTTACAGTTTTCCTCATCGGAATGATGTTTTGTTACTAAGCCACCAGAGCACAGCTTGAGGAATGGAAGTGTGTAATGAAAAGACAAAGGGTGTTTTAGAGCTGTTTGTTTTTGGGGAGCAGCAGGGGTGTGTTGCGGGTTGGGAGTTTTGCCAGAGTGGAGGCCTGCGGTTGTCCTCTTGACCACCCATACCGGGTGCCTGGAGGCCACAGAAATGTTCCCCTGATAACGCAGGCCCACCAAAGAGTCTGGGTCCAAATCTGCGGTCTGCACATGATTGGGTTCATGACTCGATTTTAAAGAACCCTTTATTCCAGAAAGGTTCTATATAAAGAGAAATGTCTTAAAGGGGTCATGACATGGATTTTTAAAATTATTTTAATATGTTCCTTGAGGTTCACTTATAATGTTAATAAAGTTTTTTACAACATCATGTGAGCAAGTGTTTTGAAACATTATCCATATAAAACTGTCATTTTCAGACAAAGCATTATGAAATTACAGTTTTCAGATCCAATACAGTCGGCTACTTCATCGGTCAACAAAAAGATTCTTTGTGAACTCTCCATTATACTGTGCCTCGTTTACAAAACAAAATGCTCCGAACAAACATATAAAACGCCATTAAAATAAACCGTCCACTTTTATTGGAGGTCTCTACAGAAATGAACTGTTCAAACTGGACATTCATTGACTCATTTGTCATTGATTCATTTGTCCTGTTGTCGACAGACTCAAGCGTGTGGAGTATGTCAGAAACAACACACATCTGTATACAGTATCAGTGTAGAGAGTGTCAGTCATTATAATGGCTTTTGCTTTTGACGTGACGTGACGCTCACAGCGTTTGGGTAGTTTTTGTATTACCCAGATCCTGGGTCAGACGTAACAACCCAGCGTTTGGGTAGTTTTTGTGTTACCCAGATCCTGGGTCGGACGTAATAACCCAGCGTTTGGGTAGTTTTTGTATTACCCAGATCCTGGGTCAGACGTAACAACCCAGCATTTGGATGGGTTTTGTGTTACCCAGATCCTGGGTCAGACGTAACAACCCAGCGTTTGGGTAGTTTTTGTGTTACCCAGATCCTGGGTCAGACATAACAACCCAGTGTTTGGGTAGTTTTTGTTACTCAGATCCTGGGTCAGACGTAATAACCCAGCGTTTGGGTAGTTTTTGTGTTACCCAGATCCTGGGTCAGACGTAACAACCCAGCGTTTGGGTAGTTTTTGTGTTACCCAGATCCTGGGTCAGACGTAACAACCCAGCGTTTGGGTAGTTTTTGTGTTACCCAGATCCTGGGTCAGACGTAACAACCCAGCGTTTGGGTAGTTTTTGTGTTACCCAGATCCTGGGTCAGACGTAACAACCCAGCGTTTGGGTAGTTTTTGTGTTACCCAGATCCTGGGTCAGACGTAACAACCCAGCGTTTGGGTAGTTTTTGTGTTACCCAGATCCTGGGTCAGACGTAACAACCCAGCGTTTGGGTAGTTTTTGTGTTACCCAGATCCTGGGTCAGACGTAACAACCCAGCGTTTGGGTAGTTTTTGTGTTACCCAGATCCTGGGTCAGACGTAACAACCCAGCGTTTGGGTAGTTTTTGTGTTACCCAGATCCTGGGTCAGACGTAACAACCCAGCGTTTGGGTAGTTTTTGTGTTACCCAGATCCTGGGTCAGACGTAACAACCCAGCGTTTGGGTAGTTTTTGTGTTACCCAGATCCTGGGTCAGACGTAACAACCCAGCGTTTGGGTAGTTTTTGTGTTACCCAGATCCTGGGTCAGACGTAATAACCCAGCGTTTGGGTAGTTTTTGTTACTCAGATCCTGGGTCAGACATAACAACCCAGCGTTTGGGTAGTTTTTGTGTTCCCCAGATCCTGGGTCAGACGTAACAACCCAGCGTTTGGGTAGTTTTTGTTACTCAGATCCTGGGTCAGACATAACAACCCAGTGTTTGGGTAGTTTTTGTGTTACACTGATCCCGGGTCGGACGTAACAACCCAGGGGTTGACTTATTTATCGCCCTCTTCAGGAGAGAGCAGTGCAGCTCCGTCAAATTGGCACGTCTTTGGTAAAATACAGGTTTGTGTACGTTTTATTTTATCTAAAAATTCGTTATTCTTCTGTATATCATTTAATTTTATGCAAAGCAACATACAGAGGCGCGATGTGAGTCACCTAAACGAGTGTCCCGTCGGTCTTTTTGCGTGATGGAAACGCCTGATGCCTTGCATAAAATGTTATGGTTTTATTAAAAAAGATACAGAATATAAATACTCAGGATGTTAAAATATGTTCTAAGAATTGTACACTGATTATTAATGGTCAGGTTATGGAGTCAGTCACAGCATTTTTCGGCTATGAGTGAAACACAGGTGCTGGTCTGAAGTTATCAGTTCCCCCGCCGAATGCGAGTCATCTCCGGCACGAGATCCAGCGCCGTTACGGTGGAAACAGGACAACAGAGACTGGGGATCTTGCTGTGGTTGTGTACAATAATAGCGGTTGTTTTTCCAGTGAGGTAATGGCAGATGGAGCTCTTGACAGCAGTAGTGTTGGTAATATCATGACCTGTTGTCACCCAACAAGTAATGTCGGGAAATACAGGGTTTCATCATCACACCACTGACAGAAGTGAAGACAGAACTCCACATAAAGATCTGAAGAGAGACATCATTGAGTGGAATATTCCAAAAATATGTTTGACATGTATTTGGACTAGTTGTGAATGTTCTCAGCATCTCTCGGATAACAAAATGACAGCGAGAAATAAACGATCAGCGTTTGTTTGATTTGATTGCTTTGATTATTGTTGTTTTTGGAGCTCTGTCCTCTGGAGAGAGCTTAAAGCCAATCACGGCGCTGGAAAGAGAATATTGCGTTTATCATAAAAATAAAACTTTCATTGTGATCATTTGTTATGTTTGCAACAGCATAAATAACAATTGAACCGTACTGTTATCTTCATTACATGAGGACAGCAGTTTGCATCATGTTCTGCCTGGAAATCATATAATATGTCGACGTTCCTTCAACAACTTCTTCAAAACTGCCAATCAAACGGTTGGTTTGAAAGAAAAGTTCACCCAAATATCTGTCTAACTTTCTTCGGTTACTTTATTTTAGGGTGTCCTTGTTACAGTGTAATTATACGTTAAAGTACCGAGCAATATTGGGTTAGCTGCATGTAATTATGCATAATTTACTACTTTAAGAACGTGCAACATATGTGACGAGGACACTGAGACTTTTTTCTTCTGTGGAAAACAAAAGAATTTTAGAATAATAAAGAATATAATGAACTGTTTACTGTTGTACATTTAATGAAAGTAAATGAGAACTCTGAAACGACTGAACAGATCAGCAACAAAATGGTTTGCGAACAAATCATTCTTTTTTTAATTGAATCAAATGATTCTTTAAACAGATCCAACTCACTGAAGCGAATCATTCCTTGTCAAATTTTCATTGCCAGATTTTCAATCAATATTCTCTTTATTTTTAGTCTGTTTTTTTACACAAAGCCACACGGTGTTATTGTAGTTTTATTTATAAATTGAATAAGCTTTCATTTTTATGTTTTTAGTTGTCATTTAAATTTTTTTAGTTACATTTTTAGTCATTTCATCATGTGCTTTTGTCATTAAATATATATATAAATATTGCTTTTTATGTTTCATTTCATTTAAATTTTAGTTTAGCTTTTTTTTTATTTCCAGTTAATAATTTAACAACATTTAAATTTTCGTTTAGTTTAACCGGTGGGCTCTTTTTGTTTATTGCCTTTTTTTCATATCACATATTTACGGAAGAGGATTAGGGCCAAGCAATAATAAAAAAATAAAACCATCTCGAGATTAAACTCGTTAAATTACGAGAAAAAAACTCGTTAAATTTCAAGAAAAAAGTCGAAATTTAATGAGTTTTTTTCTCGTAATTTAACGAGTTTATTCTCAACATTTTATCTCGACTTTTTTCTTGAAATTTAACGAGTTTTGTTCTCGTAATTTAACGAGTTTATTCTCAACATTTTAACTCAACTTTTTTCTCGTAATTTAACGAGTTTATTCTCAACATTTTATCTCGACTTTTTTATTGAAATTTAACGAGTTTTTTTCTCGTAATTTAACGAGTTTATTCTGAACATTTTATCTCGACTTTTTTCTTGAAATTTAACGAGTTTTTTTCTCGTAATTTAACTAGTTTATTCTCGAAATTTAACGAGTTTTTTTCTCGTAATTTAATGAGTTTATTCTCAACATTTTATCTCGACTTTTTTCTCAAAATTTAACGAGTTTTTTTCTTGTAATTTAACGAGTTTATTCTGAACATTTTATCTCGACTTTTTCCTTGAAATTTAACGAGTTTTTTTCTCGTAATTTAACGAGTTTATTCTCAACATTTTATCTCGACTTTTTTCTCGTAATTTAACGAGTTTATTCTCAACATTTTATCTCGACTTTTTTCTCGAAATTTAACGAGTTTTGTTCTCGTAATTTAACGAGTTTATTCTCAATATTTTATTTCGACTTTTTTCTCGAAATTTAACGAGTTTTTTCTCGAAATTTTACAACTTTAATCTCGAGATGGTTTTATTTTTCTATTATTGCTTGGCCCTAATCCTCTTCTGTACATATTTTAGTAATCATCATAAATGAGGTATCATTCAAAAGCTTACGAACTCAAGATTCAGCCTGTGAAAACCATTTTGAAATCAGATGTTTCCATGGAAACGGTACTTAAATTTCTTTTAGCTAGCTCCTCCCCTAGTGGGTGGTGTCAGGTTTCATATTACAATATTTATTTCAGCAACTTTATAGTCAAAACCTTTTCTAATCTTGACAAAACACATATCGTCGGAAAGGTCGGAGTCTCACGGTTCCATATTTGCCAAATGTTTCGTGATAAACATGATATTTGGACAGACATTTATTAATTTGTAACAGGAGAATACATAATCAATATTCAATAGAATGTCGGTGACACCCGGTGGCTATTTTTGGTCCAGCGCCTAAACTTCAATTTTTTGTGATATCAACTTCAAATTTGGAACACAACTTGGTTCGACATATGACTTTCATTTGATAGCAATTTTAGATTCAAATATATTTGATAAAATATAAATTTTATATAAAATAATTTTTTTTTAGTACAGTACATTTAATTTACAGAAAATTCCATAACTTTTTCATACTTTAATTTTATCAAGTGCTTTCAAGTCACTTCAGCAATATAAAGATATTTTCTTTAAAACAAGACCAAACCAAAGCATTCTTGAATTATAATCATTTAAGTTTGGATAGTACATTTTCATGTTTGTTCTCAAAAATGGGGGTGACACTTAAAGGGTTAAGTTTTTCAACTAATATTTATATTTTATTTTATTTTCAGCTTTATTTCAATTAACAGAAATGTTTTTTCATAGTTTTAGTCAACAATAATAACCCTGAAGCCACCATATGAGTTTAAATACACAACATAACATAAAATATGTAATTTAATGTACACAATATAAAATGACACAATGTAAACCTGCAAAAAATGTTGTTTATTTACCAAGCAATTACCTAAAAGAGCTTCAAAGAGGCACAAAATAATTTCCCAAATAATTAAAATTACAAATATAACTCCAGAATTCTTGGAATATATATATAGTGCAAAATTCCTATGGACTGCTTTCATCATACTTTTTCATTAAAACATTTTCTTTTCGTGTTCAACTGAAAAAAATAACCAGTAAATGACATCTTGATTTTATTTTTGGTGAATAATTCCTTTAATACAAATGGAATGCCACATGGTCCCGTCTCTTCCGACGTTCCACAATGGATTTATAAAAATGACAGACTGAAACGTGAGATTTTGTTGACTCAAGAAAACCCTGCAGTTCCACTTTAAGCTCTTCATCTGTTGTCCTTCTCAAAATAACTCTTCATGCCTCATTTGCACCATCTGCTGGTAATTTACTTCAGCCATAAACATATCATTTGCGTTTGTTAAGCTTTAGCAAATTGTTGTTTTTTGCCTGAAAAGGCCACACACATTCATTTTTGAAATAATGAACCATTTGTGACTATAGGCCTAAATATCTGTGTTTATTTCTTTTTCACAGAAAATGTCACTCTCTACTAATTATTGGAATATGCCGCAATCTTGTGAAAGAAATTAATATTTAAATTCAGAAAGGATGCATTAAATTGAGCAAAATTGTCAGTGTGCGGTCCGCTCCAGATGGTGAGGTCAGTTCTCGTTCCAGGTTAATTCAAATTAGCTTCACTTCCTCCCTACAGTCGTGACCGCTCGCTCTGGGCGTTACATGAATGCTCCACAGTTTCCCCACTATAAAAAACGGCATCCATACTATAAGATCTCAGGCCCCCGAAAACCATCCCAGTGTGGAAATGAAAGTGAACGTTTATTGGGAGGAATAGGCATTTTATGATCCGCCATTGACAGAAACAGGAGAATGATTTATTCCTCTGGCCCGCCGGCGTCTCCTGTGGGGGAAACGTTACAGAATATTGAGGTTATAGAGGATGTAAAACAAACCCATCTAGTATCATCATCTAAACCCTATAAAAGCACACAAACACGACGCCTCGGTACCGTTAAACTCCTCTTGTGCGGTGTGCCGGTTCCTCACGTTCCAGTCCGTTGACACACAGGATAAGCTGGATGGAGAACAACAGATCTCAAGATGTGTTTTTAAAAGTTTCAAAATGCTGGTTCTGATAGAAAGCTGTCAGAATTAGGGTTGCAAAGGGGCGGAAACTTGAACTTAACCTGGGGAATTTTGGAAATATTCCAATTTGGAAACTTAACAGGAGATTTTATGGGGATTAATTGGAAATTTTGGGAAATTTATATAAATGTGTAATATTTATATAAAATGTATCATATACAAACATAAATATAAACATTTTGTTTGGTCATAACATGAAATAACAGTTATTTCTTTTTCGCATTCAATCAGTTTTTATTGCAGCAATTATGTGTTATCTATTTCAGTGTCACATGATCCTTCAGAAATCATTCTAAAATGCTGATTTGATACTCAGTTATTATCAATGTTGGAAACAGTTGTGCTGCTGAATATTTTTTTGGAACCTGTGATACTTTTTTCAGGATTCATTGATGAATAAAAAGTTAAAAAGAACAGCATTTATTCAAAATAGAAATCTTTTCTAACAATATCACACTGTAAAAAAAAATCCCAGTAAAATTTACGGTAAAAAACCGGCAGCTGTGGTTGCAAGAACTTAAAACGTAAAAAATACAGTAGCAACGTAAAAAAAAATCTGTTAAATTTACGGTAAAAAACCGGCAGCTGTGGTTGCAAGAACTTAAAACGTAAAAAATACAGTAGCAACGTAAAAAAAAATCTGTTAAATTTACGGTAAAATAACGTATTGCATTAACTGATGTAATGTTAATTTACCAACCTATTGAAGTACTAATATCTGTTTTTTACCTTAACAGTCACCAAACACAGTAGTGATGAGAGTCACATGATCAATCAAAGTTCATCACAAGCAGATTTTCCACAAGCTGAGAAGGACAACACTAACATATAGAAGGTGCACACAGCGTCATTCACACACACACTAAACACCATCATGGTTAAATGCATGACATTTTAAAAATGCAATAAACATTAATTGAAAAACATTAGATGTAACATAAAACCCTAATGTACATAACTGATTAGACAGAGTTATTTCAACAAAAATATATCAAATGTGAAGTGTCACGAAGGGAATTGTGGGAATGTCAATTTACGGTTTTTCACTGTAAATTTTACAATGAATTGTTATTTTTCACTTTTAAAAAACTGTGAATTTAACGGTATTTTACCGTAAAATTACATTAAATGTACCGTTAGATCTATTACAGTTATTCACCGTATAAACTTTCTGTAAACCAATTAAGAGTTTTTCACCGCAGCATTTTTACAGTCTTTTACTGTTAAAATTTCACACATAATTGCTGAATAAAAGTATTAATTTCTTTCAAAAACAGAAAGAAAAAAATGACTGACCCCACAATTTTGAACGGTAGGGTATATTGTTACAAAATATTTCTATTTTAAATAAATGCTGTTCTTTAAATTTGCATTCATCAAAGAATCAAGCAAAGAATGAAGCAGCACAACGTTTTCCAACAATGAAATTGATTATCAAATCATCATATTAGAATGATTTCTGAAGGATCATGTGACACTGAAGACTGGAGTAATGATGCTGAAAATCCAGCTTTGATCACAGGAATAAATTATATTTTAATGTATATTAAAATAGAAAACCATTATTTTAAATTGTAGTTATATTTCACAATATTACTGTTTGTTATGTAAATGTGCATGTTATGGACTGCGGGGGATGCACAGTGCATGCAGGGGGTGTGGCCTCAATATCCCTGCAGTAAGAAGTGTGCTGTGCGACTGTGATTGAGGAATGTGCATCGTAAAAATGAACTGAAATTGCATTAAATCTGGTTGTTTTAACCAAAATTATGCTGTAAGATGCTTTTTTTTATTTTTTTAACTACCTACTAATTTTGCAAATTCCCTGTTTATTCCTGTTAATTCCCATGGAAAGTTTCCAGCTTTGAAAATTCCCGGAATTTTGCAGTTTGTTGTTTCCTGTGAGCTTCTCATATTAAACATATTTAGATGATTAAGTTTAATAAATCATTAGTCATACAATTTTTGAAGTAACCCTTCCAGCTCTGCACACCATAAATCTTTGAAGAATTGAGTTTTAATGACACATTGCGTGAAAAATGTCACTTCCGTGACCCGTGATGGTCAGTGACCTCAGCGGTTGTTCAGACAGGATGGACGCAGTTTTTTGCCCATATTTCCGGGTGAGACCCGTTCTGTGAAAATAACCTGTTCTCCCGCAGGTCCTTCAATGGATTCTGCAGATGTTTCTCCTCAGGAAGATGAGAAGAACTGAGTGTGTTATGAAGCTCAGAGATGTTGTAGATAGCCGTCTAGTAATAACACACGTTGAAATCTAGATAGATAAGTAACATTTATTGGAAAAAAAGAAAAGAAAAAATAATAAAACATGTATTTATAAACATTTCGGTCTTTATTGCAAAGTTAAGGATCAGGCTGAAGCTTTAATACATAATTCAGTTATTGAAACAGGCATATCTGAAAAGTTGCAATATCTTATTTTGACTGCAAGGCACCAAAAAATAATGACTTTTTATTGCAGTTAAGGTGAATGGGTGGGTCACAGTAAGCTGCCATCAGCATTGGGGCAGTCGTGGCCTAATGGATAGCGAGTCAGACTTGTAACCCAAAGGTCATGGGTTCGAGTCTCAGGTCCGGCAGAGATTGTCGGTGAGGGGAGTGAATGTCCAGCGCTCTCCCCACCCTCAATACCACGACTGAGGTGAGACCCTTGAGCAAGGCACCGTACCCCCAACTGCTCCCCGGGCGCCGCAGCAATGGCTGCCCACTGCTCCGGGTGTGTTCACGGTGTGTGTGTGTTCACTGCTGTGTGTGTGCACTTGGATGGGTTAAATGCAGAGCACAAATTCCGAGTATGGGTCACCATACCTGGCCACATTTCACTTCATTGATTGATTCTTACACACTTTTCTAGCAACACTGGCTACAGAAGACATTTTATTTCAAGGTCAATGTGGCATAAAGTGTGCTTAGTGTAATGGTTTAACAGTTATTCAGTATTTAGTCATGTAATAGACAACGATAACAAGAAAAAAAGACAAAAAACAAATTCTTTCAGAGTTTGGGACACAATAATTGTTTATGAAGCTGTATTACCACCTTGTGGACAACTTCTGGAACTGCAGGAACTGAGCTTCAGTGCTGTTGGTAAATAAAAAGACCATGTTAACTAAAAATCAAGCACTTTTTTATTATTATTATTCTTTTAACTTAACAAGACAAACATAATACAAAACTCTGCCAAGTTCCAAAGCACACAGTTCTTCTCTACATCAGTTTTCTTCACAATATTTTTCATTTAAATAATTCATTTGCAGAATAAAGGGGTGGGGCCTGGTTGAGTTAGTTAGTAGTGTGTTGAAACTGGCGGCTATAGTAAGGGGCGGGACATTTACCAAACACCAATCACAACACACTGCTCCAGCCGACCAATCAGAGCACATTGTGCTTTTCAGAAGGAGTGGCTTCATAGAAACAGGGCTGTTACTGACAGACTGGGAAGAGAGGAGTGGCAACAATGGAGAATATGAGGAAAATAATGTATTTTATAAACATTCAAGCATTAAAGTTATTCTAATAGAGCCCGAAATCTAAATAATAATAAGGCCCAGATATAATTTCACATTTTCTGCACTGATTCCGGTTGAAATAAAAAATTACACAAATGTAAGTGATCAAATCAAAATATCAATTCAACATCATTCATATTGGCAATACAAATCATTTACCGACACTTGCCTTTTTATCCAGTCAAGTAAAGGAGCAGGAAATAATTGGCACCACGGATGATTGGAAGATTTCAAACACTCAGTCCGCTTCTGAGCCTTTTTGTATGTGACAGGACCTGTAGACACAAACATTATTCTTTTAATCCAATAAAAGACGCTCTTGTAGTGCAGAGCTAACTCTGGAAGTTGAGTCTGGCTGGCGCTCTAAAACATGTTTGGTCAAGGTTAAGTGGTGAGATCCTGCACATGTTCACCTTTACAAGCTCTGGATTATCCCTATTCCCTAGAAAGCATTAAGAGCTTGTGTTTATATGAGTGTGTGTGTGCATTGTCATTTTAACTGACTTAAATTCAGAGATCTCCTGTAACATTTGGAGGACGACATCAAGCAACACTGACTTGAAGCCGAGGATATTAAAGTGCGAGAACTAGTTACTGATTTACCCTTTCAAACTATTTTGGTAAAGTCACAGAAATCAATTTTGGCTGTACAGTAGAAAAATTAAGCGCTTGTTTACATCATTCACTTCCTTAAAGGAAAATCAGCTCGAATTTTCTAACCCCTCTGAAGGATCCATCCTCTCCCATAATGCACCAGGATTCCTCTGTGACCTTCTTTCCCAGGAGAAATCCTTCATTAAATGCCCATGTGACATCTTTCACGGTTCAGCTGCAGGTCAGTTGGCCGATTTTCTCGGATATAGGTGGAAGTGTTCCTTAACAACATAAAACATGAATCCAAGTTACTGTAACATGAATCAGTGACGTTGTTAATATGCAAATATTATTTTGTTTAAAAAGAAATATGCAAATTGCATACAGTACCGGTCAAAAGTTTAAGATTTGTTTTGAAAGAAGACTCTTTTGCTCACCAAGGCTGCATTTATTTGATCACTAATACAGTAAAAACAGTGAAATATTATTACAATTTAAAAGTACTGCTTTCTATTTTAACATATTTTAAAATGCAATTTATTCAAATTTAATGTGTCCTTGCTGAATAAAAGTATGAATTTCTTTTAAGAAAATCTTATCCCAAAACAGCAAAATCTGTTTCCAACATTGACAATAATCATAAATGTTTCTTGAGCATCAGATCAGCATATCAGAATGATTTCTGAAGGATCATGTGACGCTGAAGACTGGAGTAATGATGCTGAAAATTCAGCTTTGATCACAGGAATAAATTATATTTTAAAATATATTCACATAGAAATTTCTTTTAAGCTGTGATAATATTTATAATAAGAGACTTCTTTAATGTTTGGAGAAACTTTTGACCTGTAGTGTGTGAGTGTGTACTGTATATATATTTATACAACAGTTCTCGAATCTGATTGGCTGAGAGCCGTGTGATATTCTCCCAGTATCAGCACAGTATCACTCCGCTTGCGGGACTGTCATGGCGACCGAGCAAATCCTCTATATTGTTATCATTATCAATTCTACTGTTGTTGTGTCACGAAATGTATTTAAGAGTTTTTAAGGTGAGAATGTAGTTGTTTAGACCTCAAATATATAAACATAGCACCTATTTTACTATTTGTTTTGATGCTTTCGCAGATGCGAGCTCGTTCAGTGCTCGAGTACCCGCAGAGAACAGCTTCATCGCAGCCAGTCCTTCGGGAAATTATCTTATCTATCTAGTCTATTACTTGTTCCAGAGCGAAACGATTTGGGTTAAGGGGAAAATTAAGTTTCATAACTTTATATTTAGACTATATTTAAATTAAATCCTGTACTAGAGCACTGCTTTTGTATGCATGACTGAATTGTTTGTTTGTATTTTTATTTGATTGTGTTTATTGTTTGCTTGTGTTTGTCTTTTATAATGGCTATTGTTGTTAATTGAAAATATATCATAATAATAATCCGTATTTGGTATTGAGAAAGGGTCTGTCAATAGTATCAGTGAAAGTTACATTATTACACCATTAGATGGCGGCAGAGAGTGAGTCAGAACAAAGTTGTTTTAGCGCTGTGGGAAATCCCCTTAACTTTTAAAAGGACAAAGATATCGCTTCCTTCAGAGGACATTCAAACTGATTTTTTATAATGGATATAATAATATGGACATCGACCTGAAGAATGAATGCTATATCAGATGCAGGTAATACACTTGTTTAGTCGATCTCTCTCTCTTATAATACCATAATAATCTACATAATACAATAATCTTCAAAGAAGCGACTCAACGTTCCTTCGTTACTAGTTCTAAAGTGACGTTTTAGAATTAGTAACTGAGGCTTGGGCTCAATTTGAATCCATGGCGGAAGGAAGTAGTTCCTCACAAAAGAGGGTTTTAAAGACACTCCATTGTTGTTTCTTATATATTTACACACTCGTGCATCAAACTGTTGTATAAACGCAATATCACACTCGGTAGCCGTGCTGATATACAGCCATATTGCACTGCTACTCGTGTGATATTGCTCATATATATATAAAAAAATACTTGCAGTGTTGTGCATTACCACCTCGAGCAGGACGGCAGAGAAGCAGCTGCACCTCTGAAGGAGAATGCCTCAATAACTGCAGCACATGCTGTAGGGTCAGAGTTCACATGCCAAAATCAGTTTAATAGTAAATATGGTCTCTTTGTTTGCCCAGAAAGGAATATTTGGACCATAATTATCAAATCCTGGCCCTTCACATGATTTATATTTTATTAATATTCCTATTATGGCTGGAATGGTTAAAGAGAAGCTCCCTGGTCACCTGATAGGACAAGCCCTTCAGTGGCTGTCCGTTAATCGACAGGATGACGTCTCCCTCCTGAATCTTGCCACTCTCCTCTGCAGGCTGACCTGGGAACAGCGTTCTTATTCGCACAATAGAGCCACAGTCCAGGGAAGTGTCCAGCTCTGAGATGAAAAAGCTGAAGCCCAGACCGTTCAGTCTCCTCTTAAGAGTCACCTCATGAACGTTATCTGCGGACAGAATTAGGCACATTTAAGCCAGGCTTGTGGAGGTTTTGTCACATTACCTGTGTGTGTAATCCTGAAGTACAGTGGACAGGGTGTCTGTGTGTTGAAATTTAAGACATTTCAAGACTTCTCAATTATTTTAAAGTTTGCATGCGACAGTCTTTTCTTTCCTATTGTGCCGTATATCTGAGTGAAACGCTTCTCAAACAAGAACAAATGTAGGGCGGGGCTTGATTTTGTCTGTGGGGAATTGATTGGATGGTTGTGGTTTGCTATTGGTGGATCTCATGTGAGTGACAGGTTGCCCCGCCCAGAGATTTTTACATGCATCTTTTCATTACCATCCGACACGAAGCTGTAGTCTCTGGGCTTGACGCCGAAGGGTCTCGTCATGGTGATGGCAGGGCAGCTGTTCCTCATATGTGTCTCTACAAGACTCGGTGTGCGGATGGTGAGTCTGTCCCGTAACTCCGGGTTTATAGGGTCTCGCGGCAGCACAGTGCCTCCGTCCCGCTCCAGCACCAGACTCACAACCTGCCGTACAGCCACAGAAAACCATCATTACTAATATCAGTTCAGTTGAAGTGTACTGACCACAGCCAACAGGCTTCAAAAAGCATCCATACGATTTGTGTGCAACATCCCAATGAGTGCCAGTGTGTCAAAGTGTAATGCCAGGTTCAGATTATATGAAATTCTTGTCTGTTCCGATAGTCACTGTGTCAGATTATACGATTTTGACTCCTAAAATCTTGTCGTGTCGTGGACAAGAAACATGTCAGACTACACGTTGCTACCGACCATTCATCACTTGCCATGTTTAATTGAGAAGGCGGGACTATCAACTGATAGAAGGTGCCGTGAGCATAAGCAAACAATGGCTAGCGACGTGTTTAGCTCTGTTTTGTCGTCAGAAAAGCCCAAAAGTGGTATTTTTTTTATTTACCTTTTTTCACTCTATCATAGTAGTCACTAGAGGATACATCATAAATGCAGGAGTATTGTTGCTATAGCTCCACAAATATTTCCATATTTCCATAGGACCAATATCATTGTCTCTCTTTCGTTTCGGCAAGTTTGAAAGCACGTAGGAAGGCGCTGTGCTCCTATTGGCTAGTGTCACACATGTGACGGAACTCGTCGTGGACGACCGAAAAATAAAATTAAACATGCTAGTCTTTCTGTCGTGACGCATCGCAGACGTGGCATCGGTTTTCGTCCACTATGACACACTACACGAGCTGAAACGATCAAATCTTGCGTTCTGATGGCCATTGTCGAATATCTACAACACTCTACTTCAAGCAGATTGTGGCCAAATGGGGCTAAAATGTGTAGTCTGAACCGGGCATTAAAAACACTAACAGTCCAAGAAAAGCTTACCGTTTAAGAGCCGCGTGACTCATGTTAGCATGGCTCGCTGACGGCACCGTACATGATTTTAAAACGTAAGACGGTACCCAGAATTCAAAACTACAATAACATTTTCAAATAAAAGTATTTTCTTTATAAAATACAAGATTTGGTCTTCAAAATGTCTTTTTTCCAGAAGGGGGGTTGTCTTATAATCAGCGTCGTATATTCGGAACAATACATTATTCATTGACTGTATGAAAAAAAAAACTGCATTATTATTCTTCAAAATGTCTCTTAGAATAGTTTGGAATTTTTTTAAAGTTTGATAGTTTCATGTTTTGTATCTTATTTAATAAATCAGACCATTTTGGCTCATATAGTATGATATAGTGAGAATATGGAGCTTACCCTCGAGGAGGAAAAAACAGCTCAGTTTTATTGAGAGGAACAAACTATGCAATTTGTGCAAATGCTAATATTTATATGGCCAAAAATTAAGATGAAATTCTGATGTTTGTAATGTAAATCAATGAGATCTTCATAACAGACTACTTACATAAAATGCATATAAATATCAGTCGTCACTCTATATCTCTCAATAATGTCTTAGATATTTAAATGCTTAGTTTTGTGATTAAAGCGCTGTAGATTTAAAACATAATGCAATGCTTTCCTCAAAAGCCTGATGGATCATATTTAAGATTCACATCTGAACATGATTTTTCTAATATATATATATATACACATATATATGGATAATCAAGTAAACCAAAGTCCAAAGCTTTAGTCCAGTAAATGTTCATCTTGCAATATTATTAACAATATCAAAGTTATTCTTAGTTTACTTTTTTTAAAATCAGCAGATTTCACAGCAGAGAGACAAATTAACCATGAGCAAAACTAAAAAGGACTTTTATTTGCTAAAAAGTCTAAACCATCAATCGGACGACAGAAGGACTGTAGCAGACTGTGTGCGACAGGTTTACCAGCAAAGTTTTGATAATGTCGATAATTTAGAGGCCTTACAAATTCACGTACCAAATATGATACAGTAGGCTTTAAAGGGTTTATTTCTGATTTTAACAAGTTCAGTATGCAATAGCTGGATTCCTAGAAGGAAGCAGTGATTACAGCTGAGCTAATTACATAAAGACAGACTGGTGTAGTTGCCATGAGCGAGAGAGAGAGAGAGAGAGAGCGCTTACCTCGCCTGTTCTTGCCAAACATTCAGCCGCCTGCTGATCTGTGAATCCCTGCAGTCTGGTGCCGTCCACTTCCAACAGCCTGTCTCCTGACACACAAACACACACACACACTATCATCATCCTCTAGCCGTCACAAGTGACTCAACCAAACCGACGCAAGAAGAACCTGAACTAAAGAGAAAAGACGAGTGCAGTAAATCTCAGTACAGATCCATGATAGTAAGAACAGTAACATGTACCTGTCTGGATTCGTCCATCTTGTTCGGCCACTCCACCGGGCACCAGACTCTTGATGTAAATACCTCCGTAACGGAGACCTGTATTCACTCCTCCCTGTATATTCAGACATCAACACACATAGTAATACAACATTTAACCCGTTTCTTCTTTTTGACCTCCCAAGGACATGCATGTAGCAGCAGGTGAGCACAGAATAATGGATTCAGTGTTGGATTTTGTGTCTGATAGTATTGTCTTCTAAACTCTGTGACATTGAGTACAAATGCCTCTCAAGCTACTTAACCCATTTAGACATTAGCCGTGGCCTGTGCTTCCCCTTTCCACACGTTTATATCCATAGTCATGTGACCACTCTTCCTCTCTGCCCTTTGGCAACTGATTGTGTTTGACCTTCTGTGATACTACTGACCCTGTGGAAGCCAATTAATGGAGCAGCAAATGTACAACAGCGAACTCAAAGTTTCACCTGTGTTAATGATATTGGCGGTGCTGTGAGGTTTGCTTCCCTTACTAAAAGA
>RJVU01060737.1:1321507-1332739 GCA_003731715.1 Anabarilius grahami
TTGGGTTAAATAAAACTACCCAGCAGGTTGGGCAAACATTTAACCCAGCCGCTGGGTTAAAACAACCCAATCGCTGGGTTTGTCCATTTTCAACCCAACTTGGGTTGTTTTTAACCCAGCATTTTTTAGAGTGTATATACATACAAGTATACTAATAGTACATTGATACTAATATACTTTCTACATAAAGTATACTTGGAAAATATACTTGAACGTAATTAAAACAAACTTTTACACAAAAACCGATGCACTAAAAACAAAAGTTTTACGCTTACAGGCGACAACGCTGTCAAAACGATCTCCGTTCACACAGATCCGCAGAAATGTTTTAAACCACTGCATTATGCATGCCAGGCCAGTAGTTGGCGATGTCACTTTGTAAAGAAACACTAGACACCTAGTGTCACTTGCACTTTGAAACCCGTTTTCAAAAGTTTGCGTTTTCACAGCTCCAAAACGCCATGTTTGTGTAAATAAACAGACAAAGCGCATAAAAAGTTTTCCATTTTTAGCTGAAAGCGGTGTCGTGCAAACAGCCCCTTAAAGTACACTTCACTAAACTCCTGATGCACCATGAACACGAGCAGACTTGACAAACTCACCACACAGAGGATACAGGGAATGACAGGGCAACATGGACATGGGGAAACACATGACAACAACAACCAATGACAAGTTGGAACTAATGAACATGAACCAATGAAAAGACAGAATCGATAACAAGATAGGACAATACACCGACGAGAACGTGACAATGGAACCAACACAAACTAAAAGGACCAAAAGACAAGATCACATGAGCGGCAAGAGAAACCCATAAAACTATAAAACGGTGTGCTTACAGTGATACTGATGCCCAGACTACCTCCAGATTTCTGAAGCGTCACAGTAAACTCTTCAGGTCTCAGGCTGATCAGAGACGCTGACCTGGAATAATCATCCTGTTAAAAAAAAGAAAGAATGGACACAACTATTAGACATGATTCTATCTCATACTGTAAGATTTTATCATGTTGCATTTATTTGATCAAAAATATAGTAAAATATTGTGAAATATTACTACAATAAAATAGCTGTTTTCTATGAATATATAGTAAAGTGTAATTTATTCCTGTGATCAAAGCTGAATTTTCAGCATCATTACTCCAGTCTTCAGTGTCACATGATCCTTCAGAAATCATTCTGATATGATGATTTGATGCTCAAGAAACATTTATGATTATTATCAATGTTGAAAACAGTTGTGCTGCTTCAGAAATGTATTAGTAACTGTTGAGATGAACATTAAGATTAATAAATGCTGTAGAAGAATTGTTCATTGTTAGTTTGTGTTAACTGATATTAACAAATGAAACCTTATTGTAAAGCGAACAATTACAATCCACCATAAAAATATGAAAAACATTGATCTAAACATTTATAATTTATACATTTTATAACTTTCCAGTCAAACTGTAATTGTCAAATTAAGCAAAAAGTGTCATTTAAAATTGTTTAACTGTGTATTTAGAGCATATAAAATACTAGATATGTGCACAAATACACACAAACATTCAAAGAAAACAACAAGCCACTTGTACATGTTCAGTACCTGTGCGTTTATAATGCGAACCTCAGGAACGTGGAGCCTGCTGGTGCCTTTAGGGGTCATCATGACACTGACCAGCTCATCCAGATAGTCGTCTCCTGCTCGACTGTCAGCCAGTATGGTGCTCTGTGACGCGTAGTTCCTCTCCGTCAGATGACCAGCGCCTCCACGCTTGTACAGAGCTGATAATGTCACAATGCCATATTTACTTACTACTTAAATAGATGCATGGTTGCATCTTAAAAATTCGAATTTATTGATTTGATAAAACATTTTCAGTTGTAAACATTATTTTGATGAGTTCTGTTGACGTAATGTTAATCATTACATCAATTCAATATGGTGTAATTTAAACCAAAAAAAAATCCATTAACGCAGAAATTTCAAAGTTGTACTTTAGAAATGGAGTAGAAATTGTCTTGATAGTGAGTGAATTTCTAGTTCCCAGCATGCTTTTGCATAGGACTGGATGAGGAGAATAATTGTTGAAATGTGTTATTTACATTTTTTTTTTTTAGTAAATGGAAAGACCTGTTAGTGTTTATGACATTTAAAAGATTTTGTGGTTATGAACAACGACTGCGCTGATGCCAGTGAAAAATAACGTCTTGTTCTTTACATTTACACACTTAATAAGTTATGTTTAGTATATGTTATGTTAGTTATTCATTTGAACTGATAGAAATAAGATGAAGATGAAGGGTCTCCACCCAATTATGTTGAAATTAGTTGGAGCTACTTAATAATTTGTAGCATAAATGCAATTTTTTAAGTTGATTACTCAAAAAATACATTATTTGAGTATGTTTTACAAGAAAAAAACTCTTTCAAAATGTCACGTTTATATATAAATGTGTCACTTGCTGTTTATTTGTAATTTATGAAATGCACTAGCAATTTCTGAGTGAAAATTGTTTCAAAGTAAAAAATTCTCAGCATAGTATAATTTCATTAGAGCTTGTCATAAGTCAAAACGATTGATGCAAACTTTCAATTATTTTTTATTATTTTTTTTAGAGTGTACTGATGTTACATTACACGTACACGTGAATATAAAAAAGCATGATCGTACTTTTTGGCTGCGAGACAATAAGCTCCACCTCATTGGAGCTGTTCTGCATGATGTCAGCGGCCTCGCTGAAGGACACGCCCTCCAGACTGAGCTGGTTGAGAGAGATCAGTCGACCACCTGACGGAAAGATGGAGCTCGCCTTCACAAATGTTCATACAGCGACTTCTGAGGTCATGTCTCGTTGTTAACAATACAAAATAATCTGACGATCGTAAGGATTCACCTGGTTTGATGCGTCCATCTCGGTCAGCCGGGCCTCCTGGTACAATGGATGCAATGAAGATACCAAGATCCAGTTTCCCAGTGTTGTCTTCTCCAACAATAACAATACCTAGAGGTAAAAGAAAAATAGTTCATTAATATTCTGAATGCACGCTGTAAAAAATGTTGCTGCTTGTACAATTGAATCAATTATAATGAGTTAAAGTTACACAATTGCTGAACATTGTGTTTCTACACTTTTATTGTTTTTAATCCACTTAAATTTGTAAAATTGAGGTGTACTTAACCTTAATCAATTTTATTGCATGGATGTTTAGTTCCCAGCATACTTTGCATTGGACAGGATCAGGGGAATAAATGTCGAAATTAACCCTGCGTTCCATTCGGAAGGGATCATCCCTAATCCCTTCAAAGGGTTTACCCTCCGGAGTGAGAGCTTCGAAGGGATGAAGGGTGTAGGGGTCAAAAAAACTTTTGGAACGCACTTCTGCATCATCTTAGCGAGACAATCAAGGAGGAGCAGACTGCAAGCTGCGCCTTTGTTTAACATTAGTTTATTTATTTATTTTTGGTTTATCGCACCATATTGCATATTGCGTCTATGTATTTGAAACATTTGAATGGACTGATAAAGGGAGCTGTAAAGTATTTTTGTTGAAGTACAGTGTCGTTTTGACCATAATAATGTACCAAATCTGTCTCTATGAAGCCCCTCCTTCTGAAAAGCACAATGTGCTCTGATTGGTCGGTTGGAGCAGTGTGTTGTGATTGGTCAAGCACTTTGAGCGTGTTAGGGAAATGACCCACCCCTTACCATAATTTAGTAGATTCAATGCATATCTGTTAGTAATGATGAGTCCGTATCCATAATCCACTTACCAAGGCCAACTGTGGGATCCTTTTTGAGGGCAACGCAGATTATTTCCCTTTCTGGAGGTCGGGAACTTGTTGGAGTATCTGTGAGAAAATGTCACATTGCATTGAGCTGTTTCCCAATGAAACGGCATAAATGGGTTCATGTTATGGGTTGATTGTCAATCCTACCTCTGAAAGGAGAGGACATTGAAGGGACTTCAGAGCAACGCTTTGGAGAGCTACAAAAGCTTCTCTGTAGAGCTGGACTTTGGGATCTAGTGGTGAAACAAACAGACAAGACACCATCAGAACATTAGATAAAGCCAGGTTCAACAGATTTGTATTGAAATTGAAATCTACAGATGCAAATAGATAAAGTGTAAGACAATAAACACTTGAATGTGTATATTTAGGAAATAGTAGGAAAAACAACATGTTATTAGAAGCAAAATAGCCCAAAGTTGACCAGTGCATGAAAAACCAATGGTTTTCTTCCAGGAACGAACACGTCACAATATTCCTCATTTAAATAATTCATGCGCATAATAAAGGGCGGGGCCTGGTTGAGTTAGTTAGTAGTGTGTTGACATTTCCCAAACACGCTCAAAGCGCTTGATCAATCACAACACACTGCTCTAGCAGACCAATCAGAGCACATTGTGCTTTTCAGAAGGAGGGGCTTCATAGAGACAGGAGGCTTGTTCGAGATGCATTGGCGCTGTACAGACCGATCGGCGTATGACATCAAAGTACCGCGAGAGTGTTTGGAGAGCAGACGACTCCTTATGCTTTTGAATCGCTCTTGCGTCGATCGCCGATACGCCGATCGGTCTGCGCAGCGCTGATACATCTCGAACAAGCCTAAGAACTAAACAGAGCGTTACTGACAGCGCCGCAAAAGTTAAATATGGGAAAAATATAGGGCTGGGCGATAAAACGATAACGATATGTATCGCGATAGACACGTGATCGATATCAATAAAAAATGTGTTCGATAAAACGTTCGATATTTTTTATTCTTCGTCGGAAGACAACAGAGGTTGCGAAGCAAGTTTGGTTGCATTAACAAAGGCACTCGTTGTCTCGTGCTGGTCTGCTGGATTCCTCTTCAGTAACCGGCGACTGAGAAGCAGAAAATGAGTGCCGCAGCGAGCAAGGAAATTGTAAATAAAAGAGGAAAAGTGTTCATTGTGACTTTAGACTAGGGTGACCACCTAGTAGATGTGATTTTGCGGGACACATGAGACAGATAAATTTACAACTATTACGCTATGTAAATATTGATTTACATTTGTCGGCAAACTTGGCATATGCGCCGATGTTTCTGCCGGTGGGTGCCCACACTATAATGTTGCGCTTATGGCAACATTAAATCCTGGAGAGAAGACAATTCTAGATTCACGGCTGCACATGCAGGAGGACAAAAGTTTGAGCGCGCAGATGTGATATCTGAGCGAGAGCGCCCGCGCGTCCAGTTTTGTGCAGAGAAATCTGCCTTTGAGGAGAGATTGCTCGCGCATTTGATGCGCTCTCGACATTTTTCAATATAATAACGCCATAGAACCCGCATTAGATGAAATATTTTCTCTTTGCGCTGTCCACTCAGTTGTCATCAGAGGGAAAACCTCTCTCTATGATGGTGTTGGTTGGTTATTTTCACAGCTAGAATATGACGGCTGCACAAATAGATTTTTAAATGCTCACAGTTTTTATTATATTTCTTACTGTGGTATTGTAATTTCAGGGATGAAAAAAAATTACAGACATAAATAAAATGCGGGACGGGTGGTCACCCTACTTTAGATTTACATTTACATTTATGCATTTGGCAGACGCTTTTATCCAAAGCGACTTACATTGCATTATACTATACATTTGTATCTGAGTATGTGCAATCCCTGGGATNTACATTTTAATTATTTGAGTTTTCCATGGTTGTTGACATTTCTGTCTTAATAACTGAGGGGATTATGATCAGAGGAAGGTTAAGTTTAAAATAAAAAATGTTTAAATGTAATATATTTTTCTCCTGGTCCTTATTTTAAATGGGTCATAAAAAATATCAATAACTATCGATATGAAACACTGATATCGTGATACAGTTTTCAGCCATATCGCCCAGCCCTAGAAAAATACCATTGTCTGACTCCGGTTTGAACATATAAGACTGCTACTAACAGTTTCTGACATTTTCAGTGCATGAGATTGTCCTGTTTTGTTGTTGTGTGAGCTCTCTTCTGGAAAGGGGGCCGGGAGCAGCAGCTCATTTGCATTTAAAGGGACACACACAAAAACGGCGTGTTTTTGCTCACACCCAAAAAGGGGCAAATTTAACACTATAATACATGATCTGTGGGGTATTTTGAGCTGAAATTTCAAATACACACTCTGGAGACACCAGAGACGCATATTACATCATGTAAACAGGGATATAATAGGTCCCCTTTAATACAAAGAGCTTGTTCTCACCCGGTGTGGTCTAAGAAGTCTCTCTGTAGTTTGATCTTTGCTTCGATGCGGGTTGCGACGTCCTCACAGAGTTTGCTCATGGAGTCGTCGGCAGCGGCATCAAGGCGTCCGTCGTTGAGCGTGACCTCGTTGTTCTGAGCTCGGCACATGGCTGCATACTGCACAATACTCTCCTCTACAGAAACATTTACACTGCTGCTTATTGTGAACCACTAACATACAGTAGTAAAGCTCAACTAAGAATTTAACAGCTGATTTAATAGAGTGGATTTTGACTAACCTGAAGCGAGGCTGTTCGTGAGCTGGCGAGAGCTCATCTCCTTGTGAAACTTGTGCTGTGCGGAGCAGAGGTCGCAGAGGTATTTGGCAACTTTTGATTTTTCGGTCAGAAACGTCTGCTTCTTTTTACTGGTGCTGCTCTCAATGATGAACTTACGTCGCTGATGAGAACAAAGGAGTAAGAATTGTTATGTGGACCAACATCATCAGATGAAATTATACAGCCCTCTATTTATTAGATTTTTATTTCCGTTTAATTCACACAACTTAATAAAAAAAGAAAGAAAATTATTTAGATTTGTAAAAAACTTTAAATTGATTAAAAGTGACGGTAAAGACATTCATATAGAATATTTCTTTTTCAAATAAATGCTGTTCTTTTGAACTGTTTATTCAAAGAATCCTGAACCAAAAGTTTCACAGTTTCCACAAAATCATTATTTTAAACATTATTATTAATAATAAGAACCATTATTAATAATTGAGCAGCAAATCATCATATTAGAATGATTTCTGAAGGATCATGTGACACTGAAGACTGGAGTAATGATGCTGAAAATTCAGCTTTGATCACAGAAATAAATTAAAGTTTACTATATATTCACATAGAAAACAGATGTTTTAAATTGTAAAAATATTTCACAATATTACTGTTTTTACTGTATTTTTGATCAAATTAATGCAGCCCTGGTGAGCAGACGAGACTTCTTTCAGAATCTTATAGAACTTTTGTATAATTTTACAAATCTAATTAATTTTTGAATTATGAATATTGTGACATTTTCTTAGGGATACTCCATTTGACAAAATGTCCTTTTTATCGGGTTCACAACTTTTCTTTGAAAGAAATAATAATAAAAATAATACTAAAAGTTTATGCCAAACTACTTACCAAAGGATTTTCTTTCCTTCTTTCCTTTAATTTTGATATTTCTTTGCAGGGTTTAATGTTATAAAAGTCATATATATATAAATATAAATGCTCATGCAATAACAAAACAGGACAATCTCACGCACTGACATATATATATTCTTATTTATTTATTACAATATCTCAACAGTTACACTACCTATAAATTTATGACTTTAAACCCCACAAAGATGTTTTTTTTTTACTTTCATTTTTAATAATGCAAAAAAAAAAAAAGTATGATGTTATCAAACTGTTTATATATTCAAGGAAAAACCATCGTATGAATAGCTGACTTACAATGTGCACATTCAACTTAGAGGAGGAGGACATGTTTTAACTTTTTATTTTTTTTATATTTTAACGAAAATACTAAAAATGTTTAAAGATGATGAAGGTTTTTTTGCATTAGTGTGGACTCACAGCTGAGCTGATACTGCTGGTCTCTCTCCAGTGGAATCTAAGGCTTGCGGTACGGGAGTTATTTATAACTTCATACACGACGATGCCTTTGGCACAGACTCCCAGGACCAGCTCTCCAAAGACAGGCTTCTTCTCACGGGCCACGCGGTGAAACAGCACTCCGTACTCCGGAAGCTGCTGAACGCTCTGTGGGGGAGTCGAGGCAGTGCTGCCAAGTCAATTGGACAGATTATATAATGTAGGACACCCACTACCCATCATCGCATCCAGAAAAGCTGTTCAGACCTAATGGTGTCTGTAAAAATATTTGGCCAGTAGCCCGTCGAGTCATTATGGGTTTGAATAAATCCAATAGAAGGCAGGAGGATGAAGAGCATTTTGTCACAGCACAAACAAATGCAGCTGTCACATTTTCCATCATTCTCGTTCTTTATTTTTCACTTAATTTTAAAATAATTGTGGCCCTGAAAATGATTTGGACACTCAAGTCACATTTAAAAATGTCTGAATTTATCAAACCAAGAACTATCTCAGATCTAACTTCATTTTTCAGAGCAATTTTTTTGCAGTTTAACCAACTTGAGTGACAACCAGATTTCCTAATAATATTTTCCTAATACCTTTGTCTTAAACTGTATATCTGTTGTTTTATATCCTATAATCTACAACCTAGCAAATGTTTTTGTAAAATGTACTGTATCTTTATTTCAAATGCATGCATTTGGTTTGATATTTTGTTATGTAAAGCAATGATGTTCTTCTATTTTTAAGTCCAGGGCTAGTTATCACTATATATATATATATATATACACTCTAAAAAATGCTGGGTTAAAAACAACCCAAGTTGGGTTGAAAATGGACAAACCCAGCGATTGGGTTGTTTTAACCCAGCGGCTGGGTTAAATGTTTGCCCAACCTGCTGGGTTAAATGTTTGCCCAACCTGCTGGGTAGTTTTATTTAACCCAAATATTGTTTAAAAATTACTGTATTTCTTGCTTAAAATGAACCCAAAACATTTATTAATATGTTTAATAAACAAACATTTATTAATACTTTTTTGAATAATATTTAAACAATAAACATTTATTAAATTGCTTATTAATAAATGCTCATCTTTTTGATTATTATTGTTGCCTCTAGTAATTATGAGTCTGATTTTTAATTTCCAACCTATTTTGGGTTCATTTTAAGCCAGACATATAGTCATTTGTAAACAATTGTTGGGTTAAATAAAACTACCCAGCAGGTTGGGCAAACATTTAACCCAACTGCTGGGTCAAAACAACCCAATCGCTGGGTTTGTCCATTTTCAACCCAACTTGGGTTGTTTTTAACCCAGCATTTTTTAGAGTGTATATATAATATACACACGCTGTCAAATCAAAATTTATTCAGAGACCTTGAATATTTCATTCATTAATACGGTTTATTCAATATAGTTTAAAAAATGGTAATAAAATATGACAAGATCTCAGAGTTAAATTGTGTCAGAAAAAAAATTCTCTTAATTATGTCAGATAACACAAACAAAACATGGTCAGGTCAAAGTGTCTGAATAATTTTTGGTTCCAAATTTGTATCAATTTTACTGGTAGAATTTTTGGGTATAATGTGTCACAGTATACTTTATTTTGCTATCCTCACTTGCATAAATGAACTATAGTGTCCTGCACCCACTAGTAAAAATATATCATAATTATCACAAATGTATATAAATGAATCATTTTTGGTTTGACTGTGTGTGTAGATTATACATACGTATATATAACAGCTGTCACATTGCTCTAATTATTCATCAATATCTGAATTAGAAATATAGGAAATATATATTAAATAATTTATTATTAAAGATTATTTAATTGAATAAAATATGTATTTTATCATAAAATCATAAAAAACAAAAATATTCTTGTTACTTAAAATAAAATAAACGTTAACTGAAATCAAATCTATTTTTATTAAACTTGCAATTTAATTTATAGTAAAATTCCATCAAATGGAATTGAACAATCCTTAATCAATTACTCTATTAAATCGGGTAAGGATTATTCAATTCAATTTGATGGAATTTTACTATTAATTAAATTGCATAAATCTAAAAATAAAAAAAAGGCTTAAATGTTTTTGAGTGTATGAGGTTGAGTCAAAAGTTTAAATAAAATGAAAAAGGGGGAAAAAAAAGAAACTACTTATCATATAAACTAGTTATAGCATACTGTAAGGTTTAATTACACAAATGTGTGTTTTCTCTAGCTGTGGTTTTGGTTTAAAACAATCTCATATTACAATATTTTTATGTGAATTCCTTCCTCTAGACTAAAGTTACAGTATCATCATGGGCTTTATTGGTTCGATAAACAAGTGAACACAATAAAACCATACAAATATTCAGAGGAGTAGATTTAAACTTAAAGGTTAAATTGCATTCTCAGATTTTTATTTAGAATAAATTAAGTCAACATTTTAATTGCATTTGATATTTCTGTGTTACCATTTGCATCATTGTTGTTTTGTAATTGTTTCACTGTTTTCGTTTTGTTGAAAACCCCTAACAGGCTATTTAACGGCAGGCTGTGACAACATGCCCCTTTGACAATAATGGGCATTCTTTATAGTTCAATGAAAATATAAATGTGTGACAATTTGCCCCAGTCTACCCTACACACTTCATATAAAGGTAAAGTTACTTTCTAGAGGAATCATAATGAAATAAACCATACGGGCTGTCAATAAGAACAGAAGTGAATATAACCTTGAGAAACTCGAGCTCTGCCTCCTCTGCAGTCATGTTTGCATTGTTGGCGTGTAACCGTAGCAACTCATCCTTCAGGCAAGGCATTGCCATTTTCTGCAAAACACTCTTGGAGACGTAGTGCTCCGGCTGATAGTAGTTCTTCCCGTAGACCTTCATAAGACACAGAAAACATGCTAAAACCAGCGCTTCATGTTTGAATCTTCCTAAAACAAGTAAATTAGTGCGTTACATAATCATCCAGCATCAGCTTGATATAAATCTGACCTGATACGTTCTCAATTCTTCCTGAAGATGTAATGGTATTATTTTTAAACATTTATTTTTAAACCATTTATAGATGTGACATCACTGAACAGATATACACACAAATATGTATGACTGCAACAATGCCGTCATGTGTTTATTTCATGCAACATTTCTCATTTTCATTTGGTTGAAGTGCAAGATAACTCAAATGAATTATTAATCAATATCAGAATTTTAAAATATTTAAAAATATATATTATATTAAATTATTTATGTTATATTTTAGTGTCATTTGAAAAAAATTATTTGTTTCAATAAAATATTTTTTTATTATATCATTAAAATATTTATTATTTGTATTATTTTTTATTATTAATTTTGAAAAATGTTTTTATTATTATTTTTAAAATAC